>LPNX010029399.1:7189-26197 GCA_001517045.1 Pseudotsuga menziesii
TATCTCAAAATTAAGGGTATTGTTTAACTTCACACGATCGCACGTGCTATGTGAGAGGTTCACTAAGTGAAGTCCCCGTGTATTTAATATTAGCGAACAAAAATAAATTTTACTCAAACCTTGCGTTGGTTGTTGAAGAACATTGAAATTGAAAAGAGGTTCTAATATTAGCCCATGGAACCATATATAGTAAACATAATAGCTCTAAAGGAAATCAATAAAGTCAAAGAATATATGAAATTTGATTAAAGATTCATGAAATTTGGGGAACAAATCCAAAATCCCACTCATTTAGTTGAAGCCTTTTCACGCTAGATATTTGAACATGTTAGGGTTTTTTTCGTCACGCTGCAAGAATTCCCTTGTGATTAAATCTTCAATCCGCTTTTTGATTGCTTGAAAATCCGGATGCCAACAAAGAGTATTAGTTAGTATGAGTTCATGCGAATACCAACACGAATGAAACCTACAACATTCCTTGTTCAACGTATGACCAAATACATTAACCATTCTATAATGCTTACCTTGAACATTCGTGCAAGTTGCTCAACACACTCTGCTACTAATTGTTGATAGTCTAAAACTTCTCTGCTCTTCATGATTCGAATAATACAAGCATCAATTATATATTTTCTATCTTTGTTAACATCTTCAATTATGTTCTTCTTATCATTCGCATAAGGAAGAGGAATCTACAATTCAATAAAAGCATTATTATCAAAATATTTTCTAATGCTACAAGATCCACATGAAATCAAATAATTAAGGTTTGTTAACTCACCCTAATCTTTCTTGATTTGTAAGTAAATTTTGCATTAAATTTGAAAAGTAATCAAATTGTGTGAATGTTTTAAATCAAATAATTAAGGTTTGTTAACTCACCCTGATTTTTCTTGATTTGTCAGTAAATTTTGCATTAAATTCGAAGTAATCCGATTCTGCGACAATTTTTGTGTTTGGCTTCTTATTCAAGACTTTGTGTTTTAAACACGAAAGTGAATGTAGCAATCTAACAACATCTTCATCACACAAATTCAACTGAGATTTGATTTTTGAATAGCTCATTTTTTCTACAGAGTTGAACAACAATAATACAGATCCCTGCACATTGAACATGCCCACATATTCCATTAATAAACAAAACAATACATCCCCACATATTCCATTAATAAATAAAAAATACTATGAACAAACCAATCATTTCTGCAAAGGAATGTAATTTACAATTATAGATATGGGTGATTTTCACAAAATATTAATAATTATGTAAAAAAACATAACTGTGAGCATTAGAAAATAATATAGAAGCACAAAATGGATCTATAAAAACTAGGACAATGTGGAAACAAAATGGAAACTATTTTAAAAATCCTAAAACCACTAATATGCTAGTACAACCATAATTGTGATCAATAACATGCTAGTACAACCATAATTGTGATCATTAACATCTCAAGTGGATGGCAAAAAATTGGCAAGGAAAAAAGGTGGAGGGAAACTAATAAAAGAATAGAAAACATGAACACTATATTTAAAAAAAATAATGAAAAAGAATTTACCTGATAGGTAGTCACAATAAGCTCCACTGACTTGGCATTAAAATTGCCAAAAATATTGCAAGTCCCTAAAGAGTATATCCATGTAAGCTTTCGATTTTTAGCTTTTGTGTGGTAGAATTCTTTAAATACCTCTACACATTTTACCTGTAAAGAGAGGGTGCCAAACAATCAAAAATCAATGTGTTCCACAAAATAATATTCAAAGTTTCCACCAACTTCGAGCAACAGGGTGATAACTTTCAAGGATGACTTAAGAGTAGGGCCCAATTTCAATGAATAACACTTCAATGAATAACACAAGCAGTAATGTAGCAAGAACAACATATAAGTCCATAAAAATTACAATTAAATACATACATCAAATAATTCTAGAAAGACAAAATGCAAACATTGAATTAGGAACTTGTTCAAATAAGTGAATGAATAGTCTCATTAATAAGCTAAATGAAAATGCAATAATGGATAGATGATTATGACAATAAAACACAGTACAAAACCATTGAGGTGGTGAGTGCAAGTACATACTTGCAATTTACCCACCAAACATTTGTTTTTCTATTAAATTTTCAAACCCTTACTTGACTCACCAACACTAAAGTCCTTACTCAAACCCTTACTTGGCTCACTGACATTGAAGTCCTTACTGAGTTGTTTCCTACCAAAAGGTAAACTCTTCAAAGAATTTTTCCTAGCAAAAACAATTGGTATGGTAATTGAAATTTGACAATCAATCATTATTATTTGCTACAATTTGTAATTAAGTGTTTTGAACTTTTATGGAATGTCTATTTTCAGACATGTCTTACCCACTTGCAAGTAAAGCTAAAGAGATGTCGATTTAGCTAACGATAGCTTCTTTAAAAAATAAAATTACTCCACCCAAAAATAAAAAATAAAAATAAAATTACTCTACCCAAAAAATGTCATCTCCAAAGATTTTATTTCTGACGATCATAGCTGACCGATATATCATGGCCATGGCCATGGCCATGGCCAGGTGATTCTGGAATGGTCACTTTTGGAAAACATTGCTGACATTGTCAGTTTTGGGATTTCCGTAGCCTGCTGTCCCCAACATGCGCCAAAACAGCCATATTTTGCCACCAGCCCAGCCATGGGTGAGCCTTTCTGGAACCAGCTTGGCTAATAAAATAACAGTAGTAAAAGACAACAAAACAGATGAAAAAATAAAATTAATATTTACTTGTTCAGGAAATTTTTACTGTTTCCAAAAGTTAACAAAAGGAAGGGGGTGAAGGAGTTCCACAGTTCACGATCCCAGAAGGAAGATAGTTCCGAAGGTTCCATAAGCTATCCTCCCATCCTACCGACAGCCCAACAGTGTAACTAATTTGGATGGTAGTTCAGTTCAAGTTTTTAGCTCGCCTAGGGTTGACGGCTTTCAAGTATTGGCCTTGAAAACAAAGTGGATTGTAAGAGCCACATTGAGATGCGAGTGAGTAGATATTTAGAAGGCACCAATAAAAAAGAGGATACAGATTGCTAAAAGAGGCTTTCACAATGGATTCTCACTCCCATAATAGACTAGACTAGAGAACAATGACTATATCTCAGTGTCTTTGAATTATGTGTTTTCTCAAAACTTGTAGTTGCACAACATTCAATATGCAACTCAATGTTAATCATTCATCATGCAACTCAATATTAAGCCCTATATAGAAGGATTGACACTAGAATTGTGGAATTGTGATATGATTCAGGCAATGTGACACAAGAAAACTGTCTATTAGACCACCCATCTCAAATGTTGAAAGAATAAATATCAACTAGTAAATAAGTGCTTTAGGACATAGTACAATGGTTTAAATATGCAAGCCTAGAATTCACAGGTTGGAATTTGGATGGATAGATTGCTCGGAAAAGACCTGCTGACATTTCTTTCTTGTGGATGAAAGAGTAAGTGCATGAAAATATTCCATATGGGACTTAGAAAATCCAATTTAAGGTAATTTTGGGCCTCTAAAGTTGAGCTTGCAAATGAGATTTTGAATAGACTTAATATCATCCAGAGAAAAGTGGATTCCCTAGATATTGGGTCAATGACACAACATTGTGATTGTGCAGCTCGTTCAGATTGCGATTGTAGGAGTTAATTGAGATTGGTATGATTGAGTGAAAACAGTGGGACTGTGTTCTGGATTGGATGCTCTTAAATAGCCATTGGGAGTGTACTATTGGGAGTGAACCCGCTTAAGTTTTATAGATAAAGTATTGTAAAATAAGGTTTGGTAAACAAAAACGAGCTCACCTTTTGGTTTGCTTCCACTAAGCTAAAGATGATTTGCTTCCACTAAGCTAAAGATGAGATGTTATTTCTAGCCTATGTAACAATTTCTTTTCATTCCCATTTAACCATGCAAAATAAGTGATCAATTCCTCAAGGTTACATGATACACTAATATACTTCTCAAAAAGAAATCATTCAGGTGTTCACAAAACAACATCAAGATACTTCAAATTGATTTATCATATTCTCCTATTTCTAATACTTTTGTGAAATTAGTGGGAAACCCATTCTTCTATTTCTAATACCTTTTGTGACAGTAGTGAGACACACAGAAATACCTCAAAATGATATCATATTCTTCTATTTCTAACACTTTATGCGGAAATAGTGGGAAACACAAAATATCACCATCTCTGCAGGAAGATTGAGACCAAATGACTTGTAGCTGGGCCAAAATCCAGTAGTCAAGACTGTTACAGTCAATTCTATTCCAGGATGTGCATGCACATTATCATCAAGATAATTTTTAAATTCTTGTTGGTTCTCTCGTGCCAAAGTCAAATCAGTAAGCTGAGAAGAAATATAGAGATTAGAAAAACATGAAAGGGTTTTAAATTATAAATACACAAGTTGTAAGAATTACATAGACTTCAAAAAAAGTCACATTTTGCGTACCATTCCCTCCATCTTTGAAGTAATCTGGCCTCCACATTGTTGCTTCAATTTCGTTAAGATACTCCGTTCTTGTTCATCATTTTCACCTTTATCAAATATAAGCCTCCCTGCTAGTTTTTTCCTACAATGTTCAAATACAATGTACCTTGTTCACTAAATACTATTTGTCCATTGAAAGGCTGTTAGACAGCCTTAGCTTGTACACATTTGAAATCTATAACAAGAAAAATAACAAATAATCTGCAATCTAATCCTTAAATTCTCTTACAAAAACGATGAATGCAACTCCAATTTACTAGGATAGTAAACAAAACAGTAAATGCTAAAAGAATTGGAAGCTTTCCAATCAAATATTTTTATTAAATGATGAGGAGGAAATATGTTTTGAAGAGGAATATCCTACCTATAAATTTCTGATAATAGATCTTTATCATGGATGTATGTAAACATATTTACCACCTGCAATATTTAAGAATAAAGATATCAACACTCAAGTAAGCTAGGTAATCTTATAATTGCAATAATCCAAAATGAAATGCAAGAGCCACCTTCTCAATTGTCTCTTCATTATCTTCATCACTAAATTTTTCAGTGCTACTCTTTTTCAATAGGTTGTCACAAAAAGTAACCAATAATTCTGCAATTGTGTTTCCTGCTACACTTCGGTTGCAAAATACCTCGAATGCTTCTTTTAAGGCCTGCAAAAGTTCTTAAAATGAAATAAATCTTATATACTAAACATCCTTAAAAAAATATTCTCAAGGAATTGAAAACATAGAAGAATGACAATGAATGAATATACGCAAGCAAACCTTGTCGAAAAGAGAATGGTTCACAAAGCATGTGCTGACACATTGCAAGTGCTTGTCATGCAATCCAATTAGTTCCCACATAAATGTCTGCAAAAAGAAATAGAGATATTGGAAGAGTAAAAGTACATAACTGGAAAATGTATGCATACTCAAAAGTTATGTGAAGAAAAATAAAGGTGTCTATAGAGGTGTTTAAACTCTTCTAGCAGTGGTTCATGTGGGGACACCAATTTTCAGGACACAAGAGAGGTGGCTAATGGTGTGAGGTTAGGAAGCAAGGGAAACCTCCTAAATAGGCTTAGAGAAACTCCCATGCCTGGACGTACTTGTCTAAAGGGACAAGAAGTGAAAAAGAGGTAATACCAATTGTTGAACATGAATGTACTTGATTTTAAATATAATCTAAAAATGATTTAACCACAAAACTAACAAAAAATAAATACCTGCTCTAGTGAACCAACAATGTCCTTTTTCTCCAACTGCATGGCATCACAAAATCCTTCTAGTTAGGATGATCATATAATAAATTTTGAAGATGTTTTCAACATTCATATCCAATTAGAAATAGTAAACTTAAAACTATGATTTGCTAAGAAATATGTGAAAGTTTAGCAGCCGACAAAGATTTCATGCCTCATATGCACCTAGTTAATAAATAAGGTGTCAATTTCATACTCCTTTTAAAATATGTTACCTTCTTTTCGCTTGTTGCATCTTCAGCTTGTTTTACAAGTGTTGTTCCCGCATTGGTCACATGCTACAAGGCATAGAAAATTGTTAGGGGAAAAAATTCTGAAAAAAGTTGCTATTTTATCAAAACATCATTTTGATTTCTAAAAGGCCTATCATACAAGGAAAGTTTTGATCAAGTTGCAAAGCAGAAAGAAATTAAAAAAGTACCGGTTTAAAACATTGGGCCATTGGTTCAAGACATTTTGGTATCCTAGAGAACAACCTATACATTCTTGAAAGGTCATCTATCTGCAGTGAATAGTGAGGTTTAGTTCATAATCTTGATTAGAAGAAAAAATACAAGGGACTTCATATTTGCACATTGGAAAGCCATGTATCAAATTCATACCTTCCCATCCTTTAGCAAGGAATCACACCCTGAATCTTCCTTCCCCATAAGCTGATTTTCATATTTGGAAAGGAGTTCATGCTCTACTTTCTACAAAAATATCCAAAAAGACAACAAAAAAATTAAAGTGAGGAAGATTGAACTAAAATAGTCAAAACAATTTTGGTTGGTGTCATGGTACATGAGCAATTGAGTTTTAAAATAAAAATGAGAAACCTCTTTGCCACCAAGTTATGCACTCACAAGAATTCTTACAAATGGATTCTTACCCCTATTAACTTTTGCTCGGTGTCTGCATGTAAATAATGACTAACTCTTTCTTTCTCAAGCCTCAAACTTACTTCAACCTATAGGAAGATACCCATGTCTTCTTTAGTTTAAAGCTCTTTTCAACAAGTTTTTACATATAAATTTGCATGACAAAAACTAGATTTAGGAAAAACCTTGAGCATATAATGTGGACATGAATCTTCTAGAATCCACCAAGCAGCTTTTCGAGAGTAATATCCAGCAGTGTCTTCCAACATGGTTGATTCAAAGTAGGTCTCATAGTAGATCATGTTATCCATACCAATCTCCACTATGATTCCCAAAACATTTTTTAGTAGAGCACGATCTATCTTTTCTCCCTTACGTTCCAGATTAATCTAAGACAATCAACATAACCAATATATATCTAATGTTACAAATCATGTAAAACCAAAAAACCATGACTTGTCAACCAATAGAACTTTATTTTATTTGTAGCTTGGTTGAGATCAAGAACATACCAGTGAAATCACTACATCTCTTACATTAGTCTTGAGTTCCTCATAAACCTGCAAGGAAAAGGAAAGGACATTGACTTTTTTTAATTTTAAATATTCTCAAATTTAGGAAAAATGTGTTTCTATAAATCCCAAAGTATAAGAAGGGAAGAAACCAAAACATCTTTGGAAAACAAATAATTACCTGGTCACGAAAACAAATAATTCCAACTTCCTTAAGTGATGGAAGAGGCTTTCTTTTGTCTCTTCTGATGAAGAAACGATCCAAATATGCAAAGATGTGGGACATCCAATGGACCATTATCTTGTGATTATTCCATCGATTCACAAATTCCCTCAACATAAACTCACCATGTTTTTTCCTTAATACAGGCATCACCTAAAGTAAAACAACCAAGGCACTTTTCAAAAAAATAAAACTTGTAATTTATAATTAAGTAGCTCGAAACGTAAAACCCTTTCAAATAATATTGACAAAGAATTACATTCTGGGCAAGATGCACACATGTCACATTAAATTCAAGTAAAGAATCAAGCACTACACATTTAAGCATGAAATGTGGCATAGCATTTGAGAATAATTTGCCAGACAACATTTTTTCCTTGGACAACATTTTTTCCTAGACAACATTTACTTGCCATTGTTGGTATTTAAGTTTTCTGATTTTAAAATGATTTACGACATATTTTTTGTGAGGACACATTATAAAGATGCACTCAAAGACAATGAAACTTTTTATTATTAATATGAAGTAAAACGACTTTTTTTTGAAGAAGAATGCAAGTATATTGAACTCCACTTTTGTTGAAAGAACTATAATAATGATCCCCTTCTGTGTGAAGAATTCAATCCAATTTCAAGAAAGAAAAGAACAAAATTCAGATATTTATCTACTAACTTTATTGCCCTCCATGTGAAATATGTAATATAATTTTATATATGAGATAATGACAAAAACAATACACAATCAATTGGATATAGAAAACAAACAACTTTGAGCATAAAACAAAATAGAAAGAAAAAGGAGACCAAAAAGCTGCATGAATAAAAAAAACTCAGATAGATGAAGCCCAAAAATCAGCAGTTACATTTGAGCTAAAAAGACAAAGCATGAGGTATACAAGTCAAATAAACTGTGAAGGAAGATTATTTATTTTTCTACGAAATTGATGAGGTTAATTGAGTGAAGGGGGAGTAATTCACTGAGTTGATTCTAAATGGGAATTTTACCTTAAATTCATTCATAAGGAGAGTCATTAATATTAAGAGATAAATGACTAATGAACATGTAAGATTGACAAAGATCAAGACTATCTCAATCCATCATAAGGAGAGTCAGATGTCATTAATATTAGAAGATAAATGACCGATGAAAGTGTAAGATGATCAAGACTACCTCAATCCAAAACTTTGAAGGGAGCCAATTTCTATAAAAGATTGTACTCTACCATGATAAATGGTAAAGTGGCACAGGGATTCATGCTACACGTCTGTATGGTATGTATTATTAGTATAAGTAGGGTGAATGAGGTTCGAAGGTTGAATAAAGGCATAAAGAGATTGTAAGTAGAAAGCAAAACAATGAAACATTCAAATATATTTTTACTTTCCTTTATTTCCATGTTGTCAAGAAAGCAATCTTAGTTCATCTTTTCAAGAAAGCACTCTTAGTTCAGTTAGGTAGAATGCATGTCTTCAAAACTTGATTGTATGCAGAAATTGTGAAAAACTAGAGAAGTAAAAGTCCAGTTATATGGTGTGTGTCTCTGAACCTGATTGTATGCAGAAATTATGAAGAAAGAGAGAAGTAAAAATCCACCTGTAAGGTGAAGTTCATGAGAATGAAAAGTGAAAGAGAGGAATGAGATGCAAGATTGGAGACAGATTAAGTGGTGCTAGAAGAGTCTAGAATCCAAAACCATTGAGGGTCATTTGAATGAAACTAAAATCAAGTTTCATTGTATGTACTATGTATGTAGTAGCAATCAACAAAGTCTGCAATCTAGTCAGAATGACAAGAGCTGATTTAATGGCCTAACAGTATAGTAACTTGAAAAAACAGGGCACGAACATGGCAGAGATTGGCGTCATCGATGAAAGGTTAATTGTGACTGTGGATGTCATCTAAGCAACAAAGGATGAGCAGAGGGTGCCAAAGAATTATTTTTATCCTGTGAAAACGAGATCTTCAGTTTGAGGATGGGCTCCTTGATTCTTTTGTGATACTTTTACATATTGTCATCTAATGAGGTTACATGAGAGGCTAATTCAGTTGCTAGGTGTTTTTGGAGTAAAATTCCAACAGTTCGGCAGCAGATAATATTGGGCTTTAATAATGTCCATACACCATACAAACTATTTTTTCCTGTGAAATTAACAAACAAAAAATATCTGAAAAATGAACATATTTTGTGTTTTCCTTTATCCTGCTGGTCTTTGGCCTTTGACGGTCTTCGATTCATTCAACTCGTGCATCCCGCTAACCAAGCACAAATCTCTATACGATTCTCAGTAATTTTCTTACAAACTATCTCTAAACCATAAAAATTCTGGACATTCATCCTATGCTCTATTGCCTATCCAACAAGTTATGCTTGGATTTTACACTAATCAAACTTCTACCTCAAAATACTGTCAAACACCTTTTTGCAATTGTTCACTAAAATTCCCACTATAAACCAGGTACAATTTTATAGGAAGGAGCACCAGCTATATAGCCCCTTTATCCTTCTGCAACTATTCCTTGCTTTATGTTTCCAAGCATCCGCTGTTTTTTTCCTGTACTGTTAACACTTCATTCGTATTTTTTCTGCTTCCTCTTTTATTCAACTATTATTGTTATAAATATTGCAATGTTGCATTAAACTATGATAACGTATTAAAAAACAAGCTATCGAAGTGCTCAAGTATTCCAAAAATGCAGCAATGAAGAAAGGATTTAGAGTTTATTTCTGGACAGAAGGATATTGGATGTGCTACATCATCCTCTGAATCAACAGTACTATATTTCATACCATCTACATTCAACCTCCTTAGACAAATTAGCCAAGTATGATCATTAAATACTAATATGAATTCTGATTTCTTTGACATTTGTTATCAGTGAATCTGGACAAAATTTGACTGACTAACATGGGAACAACTTAAAGTATATAAAAAACAGACCATGTTTAGCGTAAAAACGAGCTATCTAATAATCATAATAATTGAAACCTGACGTGTAAAGAAGCAAGAAGAATAACCAAATTATCGTAAATTATCAATAAGTCTGGAATGTAAAGAAGCAAGAAGAATAGCCAAACTGAATATTAATAAATAGTAAAGGCACAGATATAAAACTCACTTACCGATGACTCAATGTATTCCACAAAAGCCGATCTGTATCTATCATACAGTTGTTCTGAGTAGTCATATGGATAGAGCTGTGAGCACATATTGTAGACAGCTCTGTAAGAAAGGTTAAGGCTCATTCATTCTAAAAATTTAAAAGATTTAAATACTGAGATTATAACAAAGAATAAACTAAAGAGGTATAGAGATTCTTTGTAAAGGATACGTATAAAGAAATGAATAATAAGCTGGATCGATTGGCGCTTCTGGCACTCCATCTAAGATGTTCTTTAACTTTGCAATACCATTGCTTATATGATTCCATCCTTGTTCCAAATCTATAATCTTCTTACCACCCATTCTCATTTAAATTTTATTTAAGGTAAGTGCTGGGTGCACTAAAATTAGTAATTTTGTATAATGTCCACTCCTGCAAAAGACAAGGAACATACAAAAAATGGTCATCACCTGTGCAAAAACTAAAATAATGGTCATCACATTAATAAGCATATCTAAAATAAATACGGAACCCTGCCGAAAATAGCAAACCCTTCAGCTTGCTTAATATATTATAAGCTAATTCAAATTAATAAGCATGTCTAAAATTACGATAGTCTTACAATTGTTACAATAGACTTACAATTGTCCGAGACTGCTTTCAAATTATCGCTTCCCTGCCGAAAATAACGAATCTTTCAGCTTGCTTTTGTTGCAAAAGATATATTGTCATGGAATCCATTTTCTCTTTATATAATACTAAGCATAAGATGCCTAAGACCTAATTGTATAAGAATGATTTGAAATTTGTCATGTCGGCTTTTCTTTAGATAATATTAAGCATAAGATGCCTAAGACCTAATTGTATAAGAATGATTTGAAATTTGTAATGTCGGCTTTAAGGTAACTCACTTAAACCTTGCTTAATCTTAGGAGAAGTCATCAACAAACCTCCACAAAATTAGATAGATTTATATATATATTTTTAAATTTAAGTATTTTATTATATTTTTTAATTTGAAGAATGAATATTATTTTTTTGTTTTGAGACTTACCACATGATTATGAATATTAATTTTGTTACATTAATAGTAAATATCAAATTTATTTCATTTAAGGTGTTTATATTTTATTTATATAATTCCTAACTTATAAAAAAACATGCTGGCTCATAGTAATTATAGTTTTTTATCTTAAATTTGTTATGCATCTACAAATAATTTACACCTCAAGGAATTGGATCCCTCTCGATAGATCCATATTTAAAATGGATCTAGGGTGATTTGAATAATGAAGTTAAAGGGATGTTGTAACATGCGTAACATTCACATCACCAGCTCTTGTCATTTTTAGGATTAGACACTAAGAGTTATGGTTAAGTCCAAAATTTTACCAAAGGGTAATAGCTCAAAAGGCATAAGTTTCACACTCTCCCTATCCATGCCCATTGTGATAATATTAGAAGGTAGTCATCCCATAGTATATATATGTCCCCTTAAGTGTGCTTCGAGACATATTGGCATTTTCTAAGTCATACTTTTCCTACTAGATGCAAGCTTGTGAATTTTTGGCACACTAGCCCAACACTAGCCCTAATTCTAAAAAAAAACATTCACATCACCCACTCTCAATTTAAAAGAAAAAAAAAGTATATCAAAATATCTAAACATTGAATAGATATGAACAAAATTCCATATATATATATGACAATGTTTAAATAGTAACCAACTATAACCTTATTTTAGCTCGATAAAGATAGCTACTAAGTCTAGTTCCCTTTAACTATATAACAACACTTACAAAAACTTTTTTAACTCATATAGTTATACTTTGAATCACCACTATTTATATTTTTAACATACAATTGCAACAATGATGTATTAGAGGGTTGGATTTGATCCCCATCAATGCTTGACACATCCTAGATTAGTATGGTGAGGACTGAGTATTAGACTAAGCTTGGTTATTTGGAAGTTTCTGATGGTGGGCCATGAGAGGCTGATTGACTATGGCATTAGTTATGTAACGTGTATGGTCCATCAAAGAGTGTACATCTTCTTTGCCTTATGTTGAAGGGGAAGATACTAATCTTATTACCACCCATTCTCATTTTAAATTTTATTTTAGGTAAATGCTGGGTGTACCGAAATTAGTAATTTTGTGTAATGTCCACTTCTGCAAAGACAAGGAGCTTAAAAAAATGGTCATCACGTGTGCCAAAACTAACATAATACATTATAATCAATAAGATTAATAAGCATGTCTAAAATAAATAGCGAACCCTCCCGAAAATAATGAATCCTTTAGCTTGCTTAATATATTATAATCTAATTCACATTAATAAGCATGTCTAAAATTACAATAGTCTTACAATTGTTACAATTGTCTCAGACTGCTTCCAAATTGTTGCTTCCCTGCCGAAAATAGCGAATCTTTCAGCTTGCTTTTGTTCCAAAAGATATATTATCATGGAATCCATTTTCTCTTTAGATAATATAAAGCATAAGACCTAATTGTATAAGAATGATTTGAAATTTGTAATTTCCGCTTTANTACATTAATAGTAAATATCAAATTTATTTTATTTAAGGTTTTTATATTTTATTTATATAAATCCTAAGGTATAAAAATAACATGTTTGCTCATAGTAATTATAGTTTTTTGACTTAAATTTGTTATGCATCTAGAAATAATTTACACCTCAAGGAATTGGATCCCTCTCGATGCTTAATAGATCCATATTTAAAATGGATTTAGGGTGATTTGAATAATGAAGTTAAAGGGATGTTGTAACATGGGTAACATTCACATCACCCACTCTTGTCATTTTTAGGATTAGACACTAATAGTTATGGTTAAGTCCAAAATTTTGCCAAAGGGTAATAGCTCAAATTCTGAGGACATAAGTTTCACAATCTCCCTATCCATGCCCATTGTGATAATATTAGAAGGGTAAACATCCTACAGGATATATGTCCCCTTCAGTGTGCTTCGAGACATATTGGCCTTTTCTAAGTCAGACGTTTCCTACTAGATGCAAGCTTGTGAATTGTTGGCACACTAGCCCGCCACTAGCCCTAATTCTAAAACAAAACATTCACATCACCCACTCTCAATTTAAAAGAAAAAAAATTGCACATCAAAATATCTAAACATTGAATAGATATAAATAAAATTCCATATATATATATGACAATGTTTAAATAATAACCAACCATAACCTTATTTTAGCCCAATAAAGATAGCTACTAAGTCTAGTTCAGTTTAACTATATAACAACACTTACAAAAACTTTTTTAACACATATAGTTATAATTTGAACCACCACTATTTACATTTTTAACATACAATTGCAACAATGATGTATTAGAGGATTTGATTTGATCCCCATCAATGCTTGACACATCCTAGATTAATATGGTGAGGACTTAGTATTACACTAAGCTTGGTTATTTGGAAGTTTATGATGGTGGGCCATGAGAGGCTGATTGACTATGGCATTAGTTCTGTAAGGTGTATGGTCCATCAAAGAGTGTACGTCTTCTTTGCCTTATGTTGAAGGGGAAGATACTAACTTGGGATCAGACGAAGAAAAATAATTATTAGGATATTGGGTTGTGCTTCTTTTAACTTTCGAGGAAACCACCGATCATTTATTTATGTCTTGTCATTTCACTAGACAAGTTTGGAGTGAAGTTGAATTTAATTTGCAAGTGACGAATTTGTGCGATATGGATTGTTTTGTACGGTTTTTGGGTGAAAACACGAAGTTGGGAAACAATTTCGTGACAAATGATTTTTTTTTGTATAATTTCCAAATTCTTAGCCGAGAAAAGAGTCAAAATATTTTTTCAGCCGAGAGTTGTAATATATCTCGCACGATAAATTAACCACAGGTAAAATTCTCTCGTCCGAGAGTATGATTCCATAGTTAGATAAGTTTTCGGCTGAGAGATTTAAACTTTCTCATCCGAGAGTATTCCCATAATTTTTACATTAAACTCTCAGAAATGTTTCTCTACTGAGAGATTAGATTCCTTTTTAACTCTCTACTGAGAAATGTTTAACTATATAAATCCAAACTCCCTCCCCGCTTAGCCGACCATCGTCATAATTTTTTTGATTTTTTGCTCTCAAGCTTTCACCCCGAAAACCAAGCTGTTTATTTCATGCTTAGTCATTGGCTTTTCGAGCTTCCTCTTACTCCATTGTCATCATTTCACTAGTTTTTTGGTTAAGGTAAGAGGTTTTTGGGCTTCTGCTTAGTCCACCATCGTACCATTTCAGGTTTTTCGGTCAGGTAGGGTAACAGTTTTTCACACTTGGTAAGGCCTTTTCGGGCTTACAAACAGAGCTTGGGCACCCATTTCATGTGTTGTTTTAGTCAACCATCATCATTGTTCTAATTCACACCAAGACGAAGGGTTTTCGACTTAATTAGGTCAGAATTTTATATCCTCGTACATACATTTTTTCATTCTTTGCATCCGAAGATACATGCTACCTTTCTTTCCTAAAATTACCAGTTCTCATAAGGCTGTGTTCAAACTCTCTATCTTCTAGTTATGCCACCTTTCATTTATTGAATTTACCATCTCTTCGGCCCTGCTAGGAATTGATTGGGAGTTTGATAACAAAGTTGTAATTATCTTAAATTTATTTCATTTAAGGTGTTAATATTTTATTTATATAAATCCTAATGTATAAAAATAACATTTTCGCTCATAGTAATTATAGTTTTTTATCTTAAATTTGTTATGCATCTAGAAATAATTTACACCTCAAGGAATTGGATCCCTCTAGATGCTTAATAGATCCATATTTGAAATGGATCTAGGGTGATTTGAATAATGAAGTTAAAGGGATGTTGTAACATGGGCAACATTCACATCACCTGCTCTTGTCATTTTTAGGATTAGACGCTAATAGTTATGGTTAAGTCCAAAATTTTTCTAGAGGGTAATAGCTCAAATTCTCAGGGCATAAGTTTCACACTCTCCCTATCCATGCCCATAGTGATAATATTAGAAGGGTAAACATCCCATAGGATATATGTCCCCTTAAGTGTGCTTCGAGACATATTGGCCTTTTCTAAGTCATACATTTCCTACTAGATGCAAGCTTGTGAATTGTTGACACACTAGCCCACCACTAGCCCTAATTCTAAAACAAAACATTCACATCACCGACTCTCAATTTAAAAGAAAATAAATGTATATCAAAATATCTAAACATTGAATATATCTGGACAAAATTCCATATATATATATGACAATGTTTAAATAATAACCAACCATAACCTTATTTTAGCTCAATAAAGATGCTACTAAGTATAGTTCCCTTCAACTATATAACAACACTTACAAAAACTTCAATAACTCATATAGTTATAATTTGAACCACCACTATTTATATTTTTAACATACAATTGCAACAATGATGTATTAGAGGGTTTGATTTCATCCCCATCAATGCTTGATAGATCCTAGATTAATATGGTCATGACTCAATATTAGATTAAGCTTGGTTATTTGGAAGTTTATGATGGTGGGCCATGACAGGCTGATTGACTATGGCATTAGTTCTATAAGATGTATGGTCTATCAAAGAGCGTACGTCTTCTTTGCCTTATGTTGAAGGGGAAGATACTAACTTGGGATCACATGAAGAAAAATAATTATTAGGATATTGGGTTGTGTTTTTTTTATCTTTCGAGGAAACCACCGATCATTTATTTATGTCTTGTCATTTCACTAGACAAGTTTGGAGTGAAGTTGAATTTCATTTGCAAGTGACGAATTTGTGGGATATGGATTGTTTATTGGATTGTTTTGTAGGGTTTATGGCTAAAAACAAAAAGTTGGGAAACAATTTCATCACGAATTGTTTTTTTTTGTACAATTTCCAAATTCTGAGCCGAAAAAAAAGTCAACATATTTTTTCGGCCGAGTGTTGTAATATATCTTGCACGATAAATTAACCACAGTTAAAATTCTCTCATCTGAGAGTTATTCCATAGTAAGATAATTTTTCGGCCGAGAGTTTTAAACTTTCTCATCCGAGAGTATTCCCATAATTTTTACATTAAACTCTCAGAAATGTTTCTCAACCGAGAGATTAGATTCCTTTTTAACTCTTGGTTGAGAAATGTTTAACTATATAAATCCAAAATCCCTCCCCACTTAGCTAACCATTGTCATAATTTTTCTGTTTTTTTGCTCTCAGGATTTCACCCTTAAAACCAAGCTATTGATTTTCATACTTGTCACGTCCCCATCACTCCGATAGGCAAAGAGCACGCAACCCCATGGCGTTAACCATCCGAGCAAGCAGCCCCATGAACATGTGAAGGCATTAACTAACTCAAACAAAATGCAGATGTAAAATAATTTGAAATAGAACATGCACAGATGCAAATATTTATCATACGCAGCAGAAACAACACACATTCATACAGCATTCATTCATCAACATGTTCATCATAATCGTTAACAAAAATATGATTGCCAAAGTAAAATGAGCAAGATCACTTATCTTATGAAGAAGTCAATCCACAACCAGCTATGTCACTACAATGTTCCACCCAACCATAGGACAGCGTGCTCCTTAATCTCTCAGCAGCGCTGCCACCCCCAAGCTGGGCATGATTCTCCAAGGAATAAGGGAATTGGCACGCTGACACATAGCCACAAAACACAAAAACATAGCCAAGCAAACACAGTTAGGTTTATCAGGCCATCTAGGAGTAGGGAAAGGCTAAATGCTAAGCTGGTGGACTCATTACAAAGCCAAGAACACCTACACCAGAACTAGCCTGACTTCTAAGACACCCAGACACACCCAACACAAGGAATCAGTCCCTTCTTTGCTACACAGTCCCTCATGCCCTGCATTCCCTTCCAGTGCTATTCAAGGGTGGTGGAGAATAAAGCCATCCCTCTAGCTCTGTTTGTGTGGTTTCCGGCCACGAGGTTTGTCAAGCAAAACTAAGCCCCCATCCCTGCTACTTACACAGTTCGAAGACCAACCATTGTATGTATGCAATCAATCAAAATTATAGCTGAATAGGGGAATGATTTCTGAGTCGTTCTTGGTCCTCTCATGGCCAAAACGACTCCCAACAATCTATATCAGCCCCCACAATGTAACAGCAAACACAATCACAGGGGAAAAATACTCCCAAGTGGATTACAGCAGTTCTAAACGTAACAGCAGACACATTCACAACATGAGGAACTACACCTGTCCGCCCTGGGCAAGTAAGCAAGTGGGAAAAGGAATTACACTAGCCACATTAGGGAAATAAAATACATACTCTCAACCTGTACGTGGATGAGACTTGCACCAGGCCCAATCACAAAGAAGGCTGCAACAACCAAAGGTAAGGAAGGCTGCAACACCTAAATTTAGCATGCGCTGTCCACAGAATTCGTAGAAGAAGGACTACGCGGGTAAACCAGCCTGTGCGTGAGAATAATAAAAAGGAAATGGCCCCTGCATGAGGACGAGCAGCTCCTAGCTTGTGCGTGGATGGACATAAACCAACAGTGCGTGAATGCTTTAGCTCGTCGTCGGAAGAGTGGAATCGCCCTGCGTGAGTGATCGCAGTGGTTTTTTTTCCCTGCCATAGTGAAGTCAACCGTGGTGGAGTGTGCGTGTGGGTGAGGACTGACAGTCCTGCAACCCCACACCTAAAGACCATAACTACCTCAACCACCAGCAGCAATTCTTAATGAAAGTGGTTGGAATAAAACAAGGGAAGATGACACATGGGTTTTTTTCTCATTGGCCAAGGTTTAACAATGTCCCCACCCTTATCCTTGTGAAAATCATGCCCCTTTCTCATTTTAGTTGTTGCGATCGTAGCTGGTCAGGTTCATTTTAATTAAAAATGCATGTGTCCATGATGACAAAACTTAATATCTATGCCGCATGCCCCGATACACCTTCGGTGAAAAATTTAGATAAAAAACATAGCATAACCGATCAATGGTGGGGCCTTGGCCTTGAGCTCCACACCACGATCATTACAATATATACATCATCACATACATCTAATGCAACAGGGTCAAAACCAAGGTGTGACATTCCCCTCCCCCTTCAATAGCACTGTCCTCAGTGCTTTACAAAATTGAACAAAATGCTACACTGGTATCACCTCAGTGTTCCGCAAAATTGAACAAAAATGGATGTGCCAATCGCATGGCATCCTCCAGCTCCCATGTAGCCTCTTCAGGTCTGTAGTGCTCCCATTGCACCTTTAACTGCCCTATGGCCCGGTTCTAGAGCATTGTGACCTTCCTATCAAGGATGCGCATTGGCTCGATTCAGAACTCTCCCTTGGGTTCCACCTGAATCACATCCCAATTTATGACATGGTTAGGATCATGTACATATTTCTTAAGCAAAGAAACATGAAAAAAATTATGGGCTCTAGTACTAGCAGGCAATGCAAGTCTATATGCAACTGGCCCTATTCTTTCAAGCACTTCAAACGGCCCACAATATCTTGGTGACAACTTGGCACAACTTCCAAGC
>LPNX010029399.1:26244-41893 GCA_001517045.1 Pseudotsuga menziesii
CGATCCCCAACACTGAACTCCCTGTTCACTCTATGCTTATCTGCATAGCTTTTCTGTCTATCTTGTGCTCCTTTTAGATTTTGCCTGATCTTTACAACTTCTTGCTCCATTTCCTTGAGCATTTTTGGTCCAAGCACAATCCTGTTCACTGGGTTATCCCAAGTCACTGGTGTCCTACACCTTCTCCCATACAAAGCTTCACACAAAATCATCCCCAAGGATGCCTGATGTCCATTATTATAAGCAAACTCTACCAAGTGTAAGAAATCTTCCCACTTGGTTGGTTTGTCCATTACGTACATGCGAAGCATATTTTAAAGCACTTGATTAACTCTTTCTATCTGACCATCTATCTGAGGATGGTATGCAGTGCCAAATTTCAGCTTTGTACCCAAATCTGCAAACAACCCCTTCCAAATGTTGGAAGTGAACTTGAGATCTCTGTCGGAGACTATTGCCTTAGGCAATCCATGCAATTTGAATATCTCCTTCATGAATATCTTTGCAATGTCGCCAGTCTCATACGTAGACTTAACGGGTATAAAATGTGCTTCCTTAGTTAACTTGTCTACCACAACCATGATGGAATCATGTTGTCTCCAAGTCATCGGCAATCCTGTAATAAAATCCATGGAAATGGCTTCCCATTTCCATTCTGAAACTGGCAAAGGATGCAACAAACCGGCAAGGTGTTGATGCTCAACCTTTACCTGTTGACATTTCATACACCTTGAAATGTACTCAGCCATATCCCTTTTCATACCTGGACAAAAGTACTGCTTTCTAGCTGTAGCAATTGTCTTCTGATATCCTGGGTGACCAGAATATGGAGCTTGATGGATCTCATCCATAACAACTCTCCTCAAATATGCTACATTTAGAATATAAATTCTACCTGTATAAGTGAGAAGTCCATCTTCTTCCAACTTATATCCCTCATACCTCTTCTCAAGACTTTGTTGTTGCAACTTGTCTTTTACCTGCTCATACAATTCATCTCCACCATCATGACTAACAATCTGTTGCCTCAAATCTGATTGGAAAATACTAAGAGATGCCACATGCATTTCCTGCATCTTCCTGCTGAGTGCATCAACTACCTTATTCTCCTTTCCCTTTATGTGCTTGATTTCAAAATCAAATTCACGTAAAAACTCTAGCCATCTTGCTTGTCTAGCATTCAGAGTAAGCTGATCAAACAAATACTTCAGACCACAATGGTTTGTTCTAAGCTCAAACCTTCTGTCCATCAAGTAATGCCTCCACATCTTGAGGGCAGGTACTATGGCTACGAGCTCTAGGTCATGAGTGGCATAGTTCTTCTCATGCTCCTTTAGCTTTCTTGACTCATAGCATATCACTTGGTTGTCCTGCATAAGGAATCCCCCAAGCCCTTGTCCACATGCATCAGTACACACCACAAAATATTTCTCTGGATCTGCAACTTTCAATATTGGTGCACTAGTGAGAAGATTCTTCAACCTCTGGAAGCTTTCTTCACACCTCGATGTCCATTCAAACTTCATCCCCTTCTTTTGCAAAGAATTGATTGCATGTGCAACTATGGAGAATCCCTCAATGAATCTACGGTAGTATCCTGCGAGTCCCATAAAAGATCTTACATCCGTCACATTTCTTGGAGTAGGCCAATTCATAATGGCTTCAATCTTTTCAAGGTGCATCGATATACCCTCCTCTGAAATAATATGACCCAAATACTGAATTCTATATCTATAGAAGTCACACTTGCTCAATTTCGCATACAACTGATGCTCCCTAAGCAATTTCAAGGTCAATCTCAAATGCTCTTCATGCTCTTCCTCATTCTTAGAATAAACAAGAATGCCATCAAGGAAAACAAGAACAAACTTGTCCAAATACTTGCAGAAGACACTATTCATAAGGCACATAAATGTAGCTGGTGCATTTGTGAGGCCAAATGGTACCACTACAAACTCATAATGCCCATACCTTGTCCTAAAGGCGGTCTTATGAATGTCTTCATCCTTGATTCTCACCTGATGGTAACCAGACCTTAAGTCAATCTTAGAAAATACCTTTGCTCCTCTCATTTGATCAAAGAGGTCATCAATCCTAGGCAAAGGATATTTATTCTTCATGGTAACCTTATTCAACAGTCTGTAATCAATACATAACCTGAGTGTACCATCTTTCTTCTTTACAAACAGAACTGGTGCTCCCCAAGGAGACACACTCGGCCGAATATACTTCTTTTCCAACAACTCTTGTAGTTGCATCTTCAACTCTAGCATCTCCGGTGTACTCATCCTGTAGGGTGCCTTGGACATTGGTGTTGCTCCTGGCACAAGTTCAATAGTGAAATCGATGTCCCTCTTTGGAGGAAGCCCTGGAATCTAATCAGGAAACACATCCCTAAATTCCTATAACACTTGATAGTCCTCGAACCTCGGAGTTTCATCCCTTGATGTCTCCAAAATTTGAGCTGCATACAATTGGCAACCCTTCCTACAGAACTTCTTTAACTGCATTGCTGAAGCCTGCCATACAGAAATCACCTTTGGAATACCTTTCACCACTACTAGGTTCCCTTCTTCATCTGTGCATTCGAAAGTATTATTGTAACAGTCAAGCTTTACCCTGTGAGCTTCCAACCAATCCATTGCAATGATGACATCATAGGAACCAAGCGGTAGAACATTCAGATATACACAAGTGACCAATCCATTCATGACCAATGGACATTTCTCTACCACTTCACTAACCTTTCTCTTAGATCCAGTGGCTAGCTGGACTAACCAAGACTTCCTATGCTTTACCTTCTTAAAAGCACAAATCTCCACTACTCTAAGAGTAATGTAACTGTGCGTAGAACCAGGGTCAATCAAAATAGAAACAGATTGCTCAACAATCTTACCTGCTACTTCAACCACAGTTGACTGGTGATCTTCCTGGCTGTCCTCCAGTGCTGCATAGATCCTAGGAACTGCCCTTGCTACTTGACCCAATGTTTCTACTTCTTGAATATTATAAGTTGGCCTTGCACTCTCATTCTCAAGTGGACAATTCCTGTGCATGTGGGGTCCTCCACATTTCCAACATTGAAGTGGTCCTCTATTTTGTTGTAGATCTTTAGGATTTTCTCTGGTGACTCCAACTGGTTTACTTGCAGCTTGAGATGGCTGCTTCTGCTGATTCCTAAAGTTAGAAGGTTTAAAACCTTTCTTCCTTTGGTCAAACTTCTCGTTCTTCTTGTCCTTCCATGCCTTATGGTAATCAGGTTTACCTTTGCTTTTCTCATAACAATACTTAGCCTTCCTTATTGCTTCTTCAAGAGTTCTAGGTTCATAAAACTCAATTCTATCTTTGTAGGACTGAGGTAATCCACTCAGAAAACGCTGGACCTTCACTTTTTCATCTCTGATGTACCGGACATACCTCAATAGCTCTAAAAACGTATTTGCATACTCTTCCATGGTCTGCTGTCCCAATCTCAACTCATGGAACTCCTTAATCTTGTCATCGTAATACATGTCAGAGAGGTATTTCTGTTTGAAATACTTCTTGAACTACTTCCACTTAAGTCTCCTTTCATTAATCCTCTTTACTTGCTTGAATTGTTCCCACCAAATGGATGCTCTTCCATTCAGGTTGAATATGGCAACTCTTGCCTTCATGTTTCCTGAATACTCATGCACTTGAAAGTACTTCTTTATCCCAAGAAGCCAAGCTTCAGCCTCTTGTCCAGTCTTTATCTCACCATCAAATGTAGGAGGTTTAGCCTTCTTAAATTCATCCCGAGAGCGATCCCTATGGTGTCTCTTTCTTTTTCTTTTATGAGAAGAAGAGCTTGAATCCCTGCTGGATTCTTCAGAATCAGATGATCTACTAGAAGTCCTTCCTCTTCTCCTAGTACTTCTCTTACTTCCTTCTGGTCTTGCTATACCTCGTCTAGAGTCTATCTTTCTTTGCAAGTCTCTCAAACTTTGCAACATAGCAGCATTCAACTGATGCTGTTCTTCCTGGGCTTTGATTAAGCTTCTCATGGTAGCTGCAACGTCTGATAGTGTCTCTTGGAATCTCCTTCCATTAGACTCAATGTCATCATTTCTATTATGGGCATTTTCTCCCATGGCATCTTATGCTTGCTCATGAGAATCCCGAGCATCATACACATCATGGGTTCTCATAACTGAACCACCACTTACTTGTCAAACTACACTACCCAGAGTACTGCCCTGGAAGATTTCTATGATTCTGCAAACGTGTTAGTAACGCAACTGTTAGATGCATAGCATTGATATAAATCAACATTACTTACCTTCTCCTGGAAAAATCCTAAAATAGCAAGTTTTCCCAAAACATAGAATTTCCTTCCTCAAAGAACGGTTGTCTCAAGGGGACGACGGGGGTCAAGGGGGCAGCGCCCTCAATTTTTTTTTTTTGGATAAATCATTGGTTTTCATGCAATCTGGCGCATAATATTACTGCCTCTTTCTCCTGTTTAGCCCCTACAAATCCACTGAGAAACCACTAAAAAATAGTCACAATCTCTTAAGAAATCCCATGAAAAACTCAAGAATTTCCTCTTTGTAGAATCGGATCCCATTTCAACTATTGAATCGGATCTCATTTCAACTATTGACTCGACATTTTGGCAGTCCAAATGACTAATTCCTCCACTGTATCGGCGGTCGACAGAACTAAAATTTTTTGATGTACATCGGCTGTCGGATCCGCTAAGCACTAACATCGACAATCGGATCTTCTAACCCTTCGGAAGGTTAGTCCTTTTGACAGCCACAACAGTGGTCATTCATTCCACTGTGGGTTCTGATGACCATACCCATCGGCTGTCGGAAGCTTTAACTTTATTTGATGTCTTTACATCGGAAGACTAGTGACTTTGGCTTCCGCAATGGCGGCACACCAAACACTAACTTCTTCTCATGGCTGCTGTCTTCCTTCATTAGAAAAATTTTACACTTCAGCGTCGACGATCTTTTCTCATCGGCAGGCTAGTGCCTTTGGCTTCCGCAATGGCGGGCGCACAATCAGCTATTTTCTTTCGATAGCCGCTTAATCTTCCTTTGAAAAATTTTAAACTTTCGGCGTTGGCGGTCTTTCCACATCGGAAGCCTAGTGCCTTTAGCTTCCGCAATGGCAGCACACCAAAGACGAACTGCTTTCAATGGCCGCCCTTTACTTAGAGAAATTTTAAAACTTTTCTTGTGGCGTTGGCTGTCGCTTCTCATCAAAATACTTAGTAATTTTGGCTTCTGAAACTGTGGCTCATGAATCACTAACTTCTTTCGCCAGTCAACGATTTCTGGCTTAGAAAAATTTTTAAACTTCTTTTCGTCGGTGAACAATTCCATCTGCAGCCACAACGGCGGCTCCTCGGCCTTGATCTTCCATCAATCGGTGACACAACCCGATCGATATCGGCAACCTTTCTTCTTGTCGGAATACTTAGCGATTTGGACTCCCGCAACGGTGGATGCTTGATCCACTAAGAACTTCCGCGTTGGCGAGTTAGTCCTTCGACAACCACAATGACGGACTGGAAACCGCTAACTCTTCCCTTCCATCAAAAGTATGTTCCTCTAATCCATTCCGATGATCCGACTGTTCAACACTTAGACCAATTTTTAAATTTTACAGCCATTCAAATTATAATTTCTGCTGGGCAGAGTGAAATACTACCCCTGTCACTGCACGCTTCATTGCTCATTTAGGCCCATGTTGCTACATGAGCTCTGATACCACTAATTGTCACGTCCCCATCCCTCCGACAGGCGAAGAGGACACGACCCCATGGCGTTAACCATCCGGGCAAGCAGCCCCATGAACATGTGAAGACATTAACTAACTCAAACAGAATGCTGATGTAAAATAATTTGAACTAGAACATGCACAGATGCAAATATTTATCATACACAGCGGAAACAACACACATTCATACATCATTCATTCATCAACATGTTCATCATAATCGTTAGCAGAAATATGATTGCGGAAGTAAAATGAGCAAGATCACTTATCTTATGAAGAAGTCAATCCGCAACCAGTTATGTCACTGCAACGTTCCACCCAACCATAGGCCAGCGTGATCCTTAATCTCTCAGCAGCGCTGCCACCTCCGAGATGGGAATGATTCTCCAAGGAATAAGGGAACTAGTAGGCTGACACATAGCCACAAAACACAAAAACATATCCAATCCAACACAATTGGTTTTATCAGGCCATCCAGGAGTTGGGAAAGGCTAAATGCTAAGCTGGTGGACTCATTACAGAGCTAAGAACACCTACACCAGAACTAGCCTGACCTAAGACACCCACACAGACCCAACACAAGGAATCAGTCCCTTCTCTCCTACACAGTCCCTCAGGCCCTGCATTCCCTTCTAGTGCTATTCAGGGGTGGTGGAGAAGAAATCCAGCCCTCTAGCTCTGTTTGTGTGGTTTCTAGACACCAGGTTTGTCAAGCAAAATTAAGCCCCCATCCCTGCTACTTACACAGTCCGAAGACCAACCATTGTACGTATGCAATCAATCAGAATTATAGCTGAACATGGGGAATGATTTCTGAGTCGTTCTTGGCCCTCTCATGGCCAAAACAATTCCCAACAATCTACATCAGCCCCCACAACGTAACAGCAAACACAATCAGAGGGGAAAAATACTCCCAAGCAGATTACAGTAGTTCTAAATGTAATAGCAGACACATTCACAACATGAGGAACTACACCCGTCCGCCCTGGGAAAGTAAGCAAGTGGGAAAAGGACTTACACGGGCCGCACTGGGGAAATAAAATACATACTCTCAGCCTGTACGTGGATGAGACTTGCACCAGCCCAATCACAAAGAAGGCTGCAACAACCAAAGGTAAGGAAGGTCGCCACACCCAAATTCATCCTGTGTTGTCCACATAATCCGTAGAAGAAGGACTACGCGGGTAAACCAGCCTGTGCATGAGAATAATCAACAGGAAATGGCTCCTGCGTGAGGACGAGCAACTCCTAGTTTGTGTGTGGATGGATAGAAACGAGCAATGCATGAAAGGGGAGTGCGGGAATGCTTTAGCTCGTCGTCCGAAGAGTGGAATCTCCCTACGTGAGTGATCGTAGTGGTTTTTTTTCCCTTCCATAGTGAAGTCAACCGTGGTGGAGTGTGCGTTTGGGTGAGGACTGATAGTCCTGCCACCCCACTCCCAAAGACCATAACTACCTCAACCACCAGCAGCAATTCTTAATGAAAGTGGTTGGAATAAAACAAGGGAAGATGACACATGGGTTTTTCTCTCATTGGCCAAGGTTTAACAATTTCCCCACCCTTATCCTTGTGAAAATCATGGCCCTTTCTCATTTTAGTTGCCACGATCGTAGCTGGTCGGGTTCATTTTAATTAAAGATGCATGTGTACATGATGACAAAACTTAATATCTATGTCACATGCCCCGATACACCTTTAGTGACAAATTTAGATCCAAAACATAGCATAACCGATCAATGGTGGGGCCTTGGCCTTGAGCTCCACACCACGATCATTACAATATATACATCATCATATACATCAAATGCAACGGGGTAAAAATTGGGGTGTGACAATGCTTAGTCATTGGCTTTTTTAGCTTCCTCTTAGTCCATCGTCATCATTTCACTAGTTTTTCTGTCAAGGTAAGAGGTTTTCGAGCTTCTTCTTAGTCCACCATCGCACCATTTCAGGTTTTTCGGTCAGGCAAGGTAACAGTTTTTCATGCTTGGTAAGGTCTTTTCAGGCTTGCAAATAGAGCTTGGGCACCCATTTCTTGTGTCGTTTTCGTCCACTTTTAGTCAACCATCATTATCGTTCTGATTCACACTAAGACAAAGGGTTTTCCGCTCAATTAGGTAAGAATTTTATATCCTAGTACATGCATTTTTTCATTCTTTGCATCTGAGGATACATGCTACCTTTCTTTCCTGAAATTACTAGTTCTCATAAGGCCGTGTTCAAACTCTCTATCTTATGGTTATGCCACCTTTTATTTATTGAATTTACAATCTCTTGGGCCCTGCTAGGAATTGATTGGGAATTTGATAACAAAGTTGTAATTATCTTAAATAAATAAACCATGACCCTACAGCTTGTAGGTATGGGTTAAAACCCAAGCCCTATGCAACATTTTTTATTGTAGATAAGTAAGTCTCCTTTATTTCCTTATCTATGCATGTATATAGTAGGTCAAGGTTATTTGAAGGATCTAATGATCATAGTACAGGTTGCTCTGATGCAGCTATAAAGCCATGTGTCTTTTCCCTGCCATTGTGTGTTTCCTCCTGCCTATTGCTGTGTCTCCTTTTTCCTACCCAATGTGTATTTGATCCTCCCCTCCTTGCCCTGACTGAATGAATTATAGATGTGATTGACCTAGAGCTTTCAGTACTAGTATCCTTTTACACTGTAACCGGATTATCTAGATCAGTGAGTTAAACAATTGCAGTTGGATCTTGAACGGGGAATCTACAACTTAATTAACCAGAGAAACTTCTAGCTATGCTACTAGATATTTTTATGACTCAAGCCTTGAAACCCTAGATTATTATGTTGGTCCTACTACCTAATGGGTAGTGGGTAATTGAAAATAATTGATTTACAAAAAGGCAGAGATATAGAGCTTACTACTAATACTTACAGTACATGTATTATGTAGGATTACCTCATTCAATAACTATTTGGATGCATAAACATTATAAGAGGTTTCCTTGGAGAATAATTGACCTCTTTCCTAATATTTTAATTAAGATGTAATGAATAAAAGGAGAGTTAGGATAAATGAAAATCGAACTAAATCTAGATTCCAATTATGTTAAGGGAAGACCCTACATATTGAATCCTAGAATCACCATTGTTGGGCCATTTGGGGTACTCAAAATGATTTATTATTTAATAATAATTGCAAACCCTAATATGAAAGATGAATGAAATATTACGCAATAACATTTTTGGATTTGTATATATATTTTCCTCTACAAATATGGGTTTTCCATTATGATGCATCCACCATAAAAAATTGAACGATTCGGGGAGGTTTTTCAAATTGACCAAACATAACTCTTCCGATGAAACATCCTTCCCTTATTGGATAGCAATGGAACCTATTGGGAACTCACTCACTAAATTACTTATTGGAAATTATTTATAACCACTATGAATGGCCTTTAACACTTGGCTATCCCAACAAACAAACAACCAAACAAACATGGATTCAAGGGTTGTTTATTAGGGAATGTCAATGGTCCACTTGGGGTACTAAAAATCATTTATTATTTAATAATAATTTCATTTTGCATTTCAAAAATTTTTACTATGTTATTAGCTATGGAATATTTTATGTTTAGGGGCAGCAAGAACCTATCTACTTGCTGGGTAGGAAAGAAACCAAGCAAGGGCTTGTCCAAACCAAATCAGCTGGTCAAAATCAAGATTTGTTGCCACACCCCAACCCATGAATGCTAGAACCTATGGTGGTGATGAAATAGATGGAAGGAGACCTACATATTGAATCCTAGAATCAGATAGAGTGTAAAAGAAGAAATAGATTAATATTGGTTATTAGTCTCATCTTCATGAATCATATTTGAATAGTCCAATTATGATTCAAGAAAAAAATACATGATCCCTAGAAATTCCAATATCTGTTGGTTTGTAGATCTCAACCCCAATTATGACCATGATTAGTTCCCACCCCACTTATGTCCATGATTAGTTTCCAACACCCTTTAGTGACAAGCTACTAGATTATGTTGTGGGACATAAATAACACTTACTCCTTATAGTTGGATTATTGCGGTACAAATAAGTATGTATTACCAAAGAAGATAAATAACATGGCCTTCACACTAAATGTGGATCTGATGTGTACAATGTCATTACATTCCAGTGCCCTTGCAATGTTCTCTTATATTTCCCTTGCAACATTTTTTGAATATATATATATATATATGGGCTGATGCACAATCATGGACTCCTTTAAAGACACTTTAGATGCCACATAATACTGGAATAAATGGGAAACTCTGACTTTAGGTGACAATTAGGGGTACTTCCCTAACTTATTTGAAGATGAAGTAACAAGAGAAAAGACAGGTAATTGAATCAGCTTCAATAATATATAGCATTTATGCAGAGAAAATGTATGTAAATGATTATAAAATTAGTTTCCGTGAAAGTGGGTTTTCAAATTTTCAGCACATCTTAACATATATGTTTGTGTGGGTGCAGCAATATATGAGGTAAATGATGTCCATTTGGGATAAAATCTTGCAGACATATAAAGGACATATGGGCCTAGTACAACACTATTTATTTGGAATTGTTCATGAATTATTTTTTTTATTATTAACTATTGAAGTCAGAAAAGATTGAAATTAAAACCTTATGTGTGCGTGCAACACTTTAGGGGCAAAAATTAATGAAATCCTTGATTTCTAAATATAAGATCGTAGAGATTGATCTCATCTAGTGCACCACGTAGTTTTTTTGGGAAATGGTGATGGAAATCAAAAGTTATATAACAAACAACCGATGTATGTATTTTTTAAAACTTACATGTGTCATTTAGAAAAATAATTATAAATAAATAAAACACAGTTTTGAAGGAAAAAATTACATATTCAGAATCGTCATTTCATACTCTACAATATCCTACATTTTCATAAAAAAGTATTGTGTATGTCATATCAAAACACGCCATCTAAACTGAGTATATTGATAGAGTTCTAAAAGACAAGCAATAACCCTGGTTGATTTGTCCTAGCCAATAGGTTCGGTATTTCAAAGCTACTTCCAAACCTAATGCCAAACCTTAATCCCACCAATTATTTAAATTTTAAAATAATGCATATGCGATATAATGCATATGTGATATAGCTTATTCATATTGCATATGCAATATGAATAAGCTATATCGCATATGCGTTATAGCTTATTCATATCACATATGCGATATGAATAAGCTATAATGCATATGTGATATGAATAAGCTATATCGCATATGCGTTATAGCTTATTCATATTGCATATGCGATATGAATAAGATATAACGCATATGCGATATAGCTTATTCATATTGCATATGCTATAACGCAGATGTGTAAATTATGTTGTGATGACATGAGTACCACTTGAACTTGTAGGGAATAATTAGACTGTTCCTTTTTTTGAGTCATAACTTTCACCTACAGACTGTGCTTGATAAAACAAACCATTGTTGGAAATATATTGGTATGTATAATTCACTAAGGGAACTAAAGACGTATGTACTCCACATCTAAGCCTTACAATTTCACTACTTTGATCCTCCAAGGAAGGATTTACCATTAGGGTATGTTAATACAATTGTTAGGCTCTAACCAAAACTAACCCTTGTATGTCTCATGCTAAATATTAGCAATTCTATAGAATCAATTTAAGGTCATATGGTAACTATGTAAAATCATTTTGGATAGTCTTCACAATGCAATTAATTTAAATTCGTGTGCAACTTTTATAAATTGATTTTCCTTCCTACTTTTGTGTCCCTTTAGGTTCCTAGTTGGATAACAATTTTATGTATTATTTATCATGTGTAACATCAATTAGATCAAAAACATATCTTGATATTCTCAACTTCTTGAAAAGGTTTATTGTGCTCAAAACTCGACTAAAGTTAAAATCACACTCAACTAAGGTGCTTGATAGAATTATGTTCAGAGCTAATTTATGTGGCATGGCTTCTAGATTCACGATATCAGTAGCTCCTTGGAAGTTGTATGGGTGGTGGGTTCCCACTATATCTTACTTCATGGAAGTTCTCTAATGTTGCTAGCATAATTTAACCGAGTAAAATCTAATGGTGCTATAGGTAAATTTTAACTAATTTGTTTTTGTCCTAACACATCATTGTTCATCACCCTCATCCTCATCATCATCACCACCCTCATCCTCATCATCATCATAATCACCCTCATCCTCATCCTCCTCCTCATCATCATAGTCATCGTCCTCCTCCTCCTCATCATCATCGTCATTGTTCATCATGATCCTCATCACCATAACCCTCATCGGCTTCATCATCATCATCATCACCCTCATCATCACCCTCATCCTCATCAGCTTCATCATCACCCTCGTCCTCATAATTATCATCACCCTCATCCTCCTCCTCCTCCTCATCATCACCATTATCCTCATTAACATCATCATGGTCATCATCATCATCATCATCATCGTCATCCTCATCCTCATCATCATCATCATCATCATCATCATCATCATCATTGTCATCCTCATCAGCATCATCATGGTCATCATTGTCATCATCATCATCATTATCACCCTCATCCTCATCCTCATCATCATCCTCATCATCCTCATCGTTATCATCATCATCATCAACAACCTCATCCTCATTAGCATCATCGTGGTCATCATCTTCATCATCATCATCATCATCATCACCCTCCTCCTCCTCCTCCTCCTCCTCCTCCTCCTCATCCTCCTCCTCCTCCTCCTCCTCATCATCATCACCCTCATCCTCATCAGCTTCATCATGGTCATCATCGTCATCATCACGTCATCATCCTCATCCTCATCCTCATCATCATCGTCATCAACCTCATCATCATCATCACCCTCATCCTCATCCTCATCGTCATCACCCTCATCCTAATCATCATCATCATGGTCATCATCATCATCATCATCATCATCATCATCATCATCATCATCACCCTCATCCTCATCACCCTCATCATCATCCTCATTTTCATCATCATCATCATCATCATCATCACCCTCATCCTCATCAGCTTCATCATGATCATCCTCATCATCCTCATCATCATCACTGTCGTCATCCTCATCCTCATCCTCATCCTCATCATCGTCAACCTCATCATCACCATCACCCTCATCCTCCTCCTCCTCATCATCACCCTCATCCTCATCATCATTATCATGGTCATCATCATCATAATCATAATCATCACCCTCATCTTCCTACTCATCACCATCATCCTCATCCTCCTCCTCCTCCTCCTCATCATCACCCTCATCCTCATCATCATCATCATCCTCATCATCATCATCGTCAACCTCATCATCATCATCACCCTCATCCTCCTCCTCCTCATCATCACCCTCACCCTCATCATCATCATGATAGTCAGCATCATCATCATCATCATCACCCTCATCCTCATCACCATCATCATCATCCTCATCCTGGTCATCATCATCATCATCATCATCATCCTCATCCTGGTCATCATCATCATCATCATCATCATCACCCTCATCCGCATCAACTTCATCATGGTCGTCATCCTCAACCTCCTCCTCCTCCTCCTCCTCCTCCTCCTCCTCATCATCATCATCACCACCATCCTCCTCATCATCATCATCACCCTCATCCTCATCATCATCATCATAGTCATCATCACCCTCATCGTCATCATCATCATCATGGTCATCATCATCATCATCATCATCATCATCATCATCACCCTCATCATCATCATCATCATCATTGTTCATCACCCTCATTCTCACCATCATCATCATCTTCATCGACACCCTCATCCTCATCATCATCATCGTATTCATCATCCTCCTCCTCATCACCATCATCTACATCATCATCTTCATCATCAACCTCATCCTCATCATCGTCATCACCCTCATCAGAATCGTTCATCACCCTCATTCTCATCATCATCAACCTCGATCCTCATCATCATCATTCATCACCCTTATCCTCATCATCATCATCATGGTTATCATCATCATCACCATCATCATTATCGTCATCATCATCATGGTCATCATCATCATCATGGTCATGATCATGATCATCATCATAGTCATCATCCTCCTCATCATCACCCTCATCCTCATCATCATCATCATCATCGTCGTCGTCGTCATTGTCGTCTTCATCAACATCCTCATCCTCAACATCATCAGCATCCTCATCATCATCATCATCATCATCATCATCATAATCCTCATCCTCCTCCTCCTCATCATCATAACCACCATCCTTGTCATCATCATCATCATCACCATCCTTGTCGTCATCATCATCATCATCATCATCATCACCCTCATCCTCATCATCATCATCACCCTCATCCTCCTCCTCCTGCTCCTCATCATCATCCTCATCCTCATCGTCTTGATCAACACCCTCATCCTCAACATCATCAACATCCTCATCCTCATCCTCATCCTCATCCTCATCCTTATCATCATCATCATCATCACCCTCATCCTCATCATCATCATCATGGTCATCATCATCATCATCATATCATCACCCTCATCCTCATCATCATCATCATACTCATCATCCTCCTGATCATCACCATCATTGTTCACCATCATCTTCATCATCACCATCATCCTCATCATCATCACCATACTTGTCATCATCATCATCATCATCATCATCACCATCCTCGTCGTCATCATCATCATCATCATCATCATCATCATCACTCTCATCCTCCTCCTCCTCATCACCCTCATCCTCCTCCTCCTCCTCCTCCTCCTCATCCTCATCCTCATCATCACCCTCATCCTCCTCCTCCTCCTCCTCCTCCTCATCCTCATCCTCATCGTCTTCATCAATACCCTCATCCTCAACATCATCAACATCCTCATCCTCATCCTCATCATCATCGTAATCCTCATCCTCATCCTCGTCATCGTCACCCTCATCCTCCTCATCATCATCATGGTCATCATCATCATCATCATCATCATCATCATCATCATCATCATCACCCTTATCCTCATCATCATCATCATAGTCATTATCCTCCTCATCATCACCATCATTTTTCACCATCATCTTCATCGTCACCATCATCCTCATCATCATCACCATCCTCGTCATTATCATCACCATCCTCGTCATCATCATCATCATCATCATCATCCCTCATGCTCATCATCACCATCACCCTCATCCTCCTCATCATCACCATCACAATCATCCTCCTCATCATCATCATGGTCATCATCATCCTCATCCTCATCCTCATCCTCATCCTCATCCTCATCCTCATCCTCATCATCATTGTTCATCAGTTTCCTCCTCACCATCATCAACACCCTCATCCTCATCCTCATTGACACCCTCATCCTCATCATCATCGACACCCTCACCCTCATCCTCATCGACACCCTGACCCTCATACTCATCATCATCATTCTCATGGTCACCCTCAATGTTCATCACCCTCATCCTCATCATATATAGATAAATGTAAATTGCACATTTTCATTGAGCACTAAATCGCATATGCGATATATCGGGAATGCGTTATGGAAAACATGTAAAAACCTACCCGTTCATTAAAAAGATGGAATTCAATATCGCATATGCAATATATCGGAGGTGCGTTATATCGCATATGCGATATGTGTTTTATAGAAAATGTAAGGTGGCATCGTGTTGGCCACCTTTAACATATCGAAAGACATAATTCGTCTGAACCCGCGCACAAAGAACTGTTTGACATGCAATTTTTTATCATTACATACATAATTCCATAGTTTTGTATAGGTTTGGGTGGATTTCAATGGGGAATGTACGTAATAGAGGACGAAAGTCAGCAAGGAAGGTGCTTACACCGGAAG
>LPNX010029399.1:55096-150546 GCA_001517045.1 Pseudotsuga menziesii
GCAAATTAATTACTGTGTATTAATAGCTTGTATGTTAATGAAGAAAAATTTAGGCTTGCCTATCTACTAGTTGATGGAAGGTTGGAAAGAGTAGGAAGGATGAAAAGAGTGTCATTCAAAGCTCATTATACTATGGAGGCTATGAGAAATTATATGATTGATCTTGTTCCTTCTGAGATTACAATATTGGCACAAACATTCTATTCAAACAAATTTGAATAGAACAATATATATAATTCACATTTTTCATTTATTCCATATTGTTTTGTATGAACAATAAATTCTAGGAAAATCTATAGATATGTTTTGGACCTTGCTATTGTAGTCCATCCAATGCAAATATCAAAATGAAATTGATTGATTGGGTGTTGTTGGAAGTATGAAACCTTCATTGGGAAGGTAGTGGAAGAAGAGAGTGACATGGAAGGGTTGTTCAATGGTTACTTTAAAATCATGGCTTTCGATCTCTACATTTCAAATATCTTTAGATCGTATATCCTCCAGAATGGTTTCTTCATAAAACCTAAAAAATCCACCCTACTCATATAATCCCATGAACCATCACCTTTAATGAAGCAAGATTGAAGCATGAATCAAGGAACCAACATGATGTATGGATGCAAGGAACCAACATGATGCATGGATGGGTATCATTAGTATGGATAGGTATCAACCGTGTCTTCCACATACATTATGATCATTTAACAATCCTTCCAACAATAATGTTAAATATTGCATATGCGATATATCGCATACGCGATATGTTTTCATGAACCTTAGCCTTGTGTTTGGGCTTGGGTTATTCCGAACATACCATCACTAACGCATATGCGTTTTTTATTTGCACTTCGGAAGTGCGTATCTGATTTCCTAAGTGGCACCAAAAAGTGGAACCAACTTCGTGCGAGCACCCATATATATATATAAGTTTTTGAAGGTATAATTAGTTGATTAGATGATGCACAACCTATTGAAAGATCATATTTTGATTCTTCACTTGAGTTCTTAGAGGTGTTGGTAGCTATTAATTTTCTTAGACCTGAAAATATGCATCTTGGACACCCATGTTGGAATTATGATAGGACATATTGTCTTCATGAAAGTGTATTGGTTGATCCCACTAAGATCATTGTCATTAGTAACTTAATCCACCCACTAATGTCCATATCTTGCAACTAAATCTTTGGTAAATTGGGTATTCTTGACAGTTCATCAATGGAAATGCTAATATTAAGAATACTATGTGGTAATTGAAGAATGAAACAGATAAAAAAAAAGAATCTATTTGTACAAGGAGTGTGAAGCATCCTTAACATCCTAAAAAATAAACTGGTAATGATGGAAATTTTAGTTTTCCCTAAGTGGTTGGTTGAATTCCATGTGCATGCCAATGTTTCAATTATCATTTGGAGAGGTATCCACGCACAACCTAGAGAAACAATCTTATTTCATGAAGTTTACTTTAATAGAAATACGTTGACTCGATCCAAGTGAAACTATGCCAGTGCTAAAGTGGAAGTCCTAGCCATGGTATACATGTTCCATATGTTTGAGCATTTTTTGTTAGGTGGGTATTTTAAATTATTCATAGATCATTGAACTATGAAGTTAATGAAACTATGTTGGGAGCTCATATCTAAATATGGTGACTCTTATTTTATGAATTTGAATTTGAGGTTAACTATCTCTATCTACAACATCATATATAAGCATGAGTAAGAGATAAGCACGAGTAATAACTACTGTAAAAACACTATTTCAATAAGGAAAACATGAACACCATAAATTAATGGGAATAAGAAGAAGCATCAAGAGAAGTAATGAGTAGATAGCTTACAACTAATACTTATAGTAAATGCATTAGCTAAGGTAATATCCATAATGTATGAGCATATTGTATAGTGATCTAAATATCTCTACTAGAAGAACCCTCGTTATATCAGTATTCTATGTAAGTTCTTTTAAAAAATAAAAAGATTAGTTGTTGAGGTTGATCCAGATTAGGTATGTCCCTTTGTGTCCACCATATTTTATAGGATGATACGAACTATGTACATGTCCCTTCACGTCCACCATATTTTTTATGCTGATACAGACGATATCCAATACTAGATGCTTACTAGAACTACTCAGTAAGACTGAAAATAACAATCCTAGGTGGAAGACTGTAATATCCCAAACTGAATCAGGTATAGATTATTGTGATTGTTCTTGTATTTTGGTTGATGACTCTTGACACTTCTCTCATCAATACATTCCTTAACCTATGTCTTTTTTGTAAATGAGGATGTAATGTTTGAATAGGGTTTATTATTAGGAACTTTCACAACACAATTCAGTGTTCCTTATCATACTAGACTTGTTGATATCTATACTCAATAATGATCTTTATTTGTATCCAATATCAGACTTAACCCAGAGATTCCTAAAAATTGCAATATATATCCATAAATAACCACAGTGTATAAATAATGTAAATTCAGGAAATTATCATATATGATCTGAGAAGTACCTTGGACAACAATAACTGAGATGGCAGTCTTTTAAGCCTTAACATAGTTGAATTGTAGATGACTGTACAAATTATTTTAGTGATCAAGGTGATGCCCAAAGTTTGAAGATAACAAATTCCTAAGAATGTCCGAGCTATGCAAATAATTAATTTTCCAGATTGACGGTTCATGTTATATCAAATAGTGATAAAGGTGGATTGCTTGATGGCTATAGTAACCTGCTATAAATGCACATATTTATGGATATGCTTCAACGAAATGGAATCTTTGATTACCATGCTCAGATAATAGAATCTTCCACATGTTGATCCCTTCCTTCTTATGTGCATGCATATCTCAAATGATAATGGAAATTCAATCTCCGAGGGCTGTAGCAGTTTGATGTAGAAATGCAGATGATGAATAGGCCCCAATCAAAGTGGGTTTGCTTGAGAGATATGCCCAGATTGGAGGAAGGGAATCCAGATAGACTAATGATGCCTATATTGAGTGTAGGCAACCCTTAAAGATGTGAACACAATCTCTTTCGTACTCCATCCCTCTTATCTAGGGAAATCTAAGTGATCCTTCGTTGCGTTATTGCCTTCCTGTAGAGATCACGCTTATTAAATAGGATGAGTTCCCTCATGATAATCCTCTGCTCACTGGAAACTTGTTTCCAATAGAATGAACCCTTTCCCACAGTAAATTGTTGCCCTGTGCTTTGAGGAGTAATGGATGGAGATAGCCACAACTTCAGTATACAATTCAGCAGTAGCAATATAGAGGAATATTGTTCACCAGAACTTGGTGGAGACCCCCCTTTCTCAATGATAGGATAATATCCATGATTAATGAATGAATATGCCCAACTATAAACTTTAAGGAAGCTCCAACAATTCCCTAAACACAATGAATCTCTGATGCAATGAAGTACACAATGGTGAATCTAGATGATTCACCGTAGCAATTGGTTAGGTTGTATATATTTCACCACCAAATCCAATTAGGTCAAGGAAATCTTCCCTAAACCCTAAGTTTCTCACCGAGATCCCAAAACGTGTTTCCAAAAGATGAATAATAACAATGATACCCTTTTGGTTTAACTAACCTTATTATATAGATTTTAGGGTTTGCATGTGAGTTTTAGGGTTGGCATGCATGTCACTTTTAGGAACATTTCAAAGATAGTAATAAGACGAGTATAAAAAAATACTCTTGAAACTCAAGTAGAAAATAGTAATCTTGCGAGTAAGCCACAGTGGCAAGATGTGCAGAAATAAATACTCTTGAAGCTCATGTTTTTGGTAGCTGATCAATTTATCTAATTTAATAATCAAAGGAATTCAGGTATTTTTGTGATATTAAGTAATTTGTCCCCTAAATGTTTCTCATTTTTCTTTTCTAGGTAACATATTTGGGAGGGAACCTACTGGGTGGTTAGTCTCATTCCAAGGATGGTATCAAGGGTAAAACCTAGATTGTTCAGGGAACAAGGCCATGTTAACAAATCATGAATAGATTATGCATAGATAATCAACATTCGGCTCACTAAGAGGAAACATGTCATAAAGTGGGATTTGAACTCCGGTGGGAAGGGTAACAACTTTTTTGGACACCACTTTTTTCCCATAATTTTGAAGAATAGGGGCATGTATCTAACAAAATTTCCAATGATTTCACAGTCTGTTTTTGTGCTCATTTTTGTAAATAAGGAAAAGGGATGTCCAAGAAAGCCTCTCTTATCCCAAGTAAGATGTGTTTCTTCATCAACAACATAATTTTATAGGGATTCCAAATTAAGACCACGTGATGTGTTTCACTCTAGTTTGGGATGCATAACCATATTTGGGGATTGAATTTTGTGTCATGATGTTCATTTGGCAAGGTCTACCATTAAATGTGTATCTTGTTGCCCCACTAAATATGTCACTCTAGGAATAATTGTATTCAAAAATTCCTATTCAATCAATGAAGTACACAATCGTGAATCTAGATGATTCACCCTAGAAACTGGTTAGGTTGTATAGATTTCTCCATGGAATCCAATTAGGTTGAGGAAATATTACCTAAACCCTAAGTAGCTCACCGAGATCCCAAAATGTGTTTCCAAAAGATGAATAATAACAATGATATCCTTTTGGTTCAACAAACTTCTTATATAGCTTTTAGGGTTTGCATGCCAGTTTTAGGGTTTGCATGCATGCCACTTTTTGGGTTTACGTGCATGTCACTTTTAGGGTATGCATATCACTTTAGGGTTTGCATGCATGTAACTTTTAGGAACATTTCAAAGACATTGGAAAGACGAGCAGAAAAAAATAATCTTGAAAAATCAAATAGAAAATAGTAATCTTGGGTATAAGCCACAGTGGCAAGATGAGTAGAAATAAATACTCTTGAAGCTCATTTTTTGGTAGCTGACCAATTTATCTAATTTAATATTTAAAGGAATTTAGGTATTTTTTGTGATATTGGGTAATTTTTCCCCTAAATGTTTCTCATTTTTGTTTTCCAGTTAACATATTTGGGAGGGAACCTCCTGGGCATTTCCTCTCATTCCAAGGATGGTACCTAGGGTAAGCCCTAGATTGTTCATGGCACATGGCCATGTTAACAAGTCATGAATAGATTATGTATAGCTAATCAATGTTTAGCTAACTAAGAGGAAACATTTCATAAAGTGGGATTTGAAGTCCGGTGGGGAGCATAACAACTTTTTTAGACACTTCTTGTGTCCTATAATTTTTAAGAATAGGAGCATGTATCTAACAAAATGTCCAATGATTTCACAGTCTAGTTTTGTGCTCGTTTTTTCAAAGAAGGAAGAGAGATGTCGAAGAAAGCCTCTCTTATCCCAAGTAAGATGTGTTTCTTAATCAACAACATAATTTTATAGGGCTTCCAAATAAAGACCACGTGATGTGTTTCACTCTAGTTTGGGATGCATAACCATCCTTGGGGATGGAATTTTTTGTCACGATGTTCATTTGGTGAGGTCTACCATTAGATGTGTATCTTGCAGCACCATTAAATATGTCACTCGAGGAATCATTGTACTCAAAAATTCCTATTCAATCAATTAATTTTTCTTGTTATAGTGGTGCTTCTTTCTCCTCACGAACCATGTACACCAAAATATCTTCTAGATTTCCTATATTTGTTGTGCAGTTGTTTACTTTTCCCTATACTAGTTGTAAGAACTAAGGTCCCATATTCTAAACCAAGGGAAATTTTTTCTTGTACTTATTAGTTGCTAGATGAGGTTTGATATGGAGGAGTCACACCTTGAATTATTTGACCAAATGTTTGAGAGATAAGGGATAGGGGGGTGAAGGTTGAGAGAATTTCATTCTTTCTAACTAGGGGTGTTTCAGATTTGGGAATACTTGAGCCACAACCTTTAAGGGATCATATTTCACCTTTTCAATTGTTAATCTGAACTATATTTATCTTCTTTGACATGCTTTTAATTGAGGATTTCTCATCATGCACAGGTCCACGATGTTAAATTTGGTAAATTTAAATTTGACATTTTTTTTAATCTGTGGAAAGTTCTTATCATGCATAGCTTCAGACCTTCAGGGTGAAGCAAACTTGGATACCATGCAGTGATAGACCTAGAGGTCATCGTCTGGTAAATGTCCCTATTATTCACTGTTAACTTACATGATTTTTCTTGTTAACTTACATGTGATTTCAAATTTTTGGTTTTCTACAGGGTCTTCTAGACATTTGAACAATAATTATGGGGCACAAGATGATGCATCAGGTATTTCTAATGAACACATTTTATTTAAATGTGTATAATTTGATTGACAAATTATATATATAGATTTTAATACTTGCACGTGCATTTTACTTCTTATATAGTTTGCTGCTCCTAATCTTAATCCACCTCCCGAGACAAGGAGACATCGTCGAGTGCATTAGTATGCTCAAAATGAAAGATATGATCTTCTTTACACTCATCCTAGAGATGTTCTTGAGGAGACTCCTTGGGAAGACAACATCGCTATGATGATTGTGGATGAGATGAAGGAGCATTCCTCGATATTGAAGGAATAACTTGATTCTTCAAATCTCTCTTTTGGTACTTAATAATGTCTCCAGATTGTTTTACATAGTCTGAATAGTTTAATCGAGACATATCTTGGGGTTGTACCATCAACTCATATTTTTCATGATATGATGCGTAGGAGGATATTTTTAGTTATGGTTCGCCACAAGTTTGAATAAGTAAATAAAGTTGTCACAAAATAAATGGTCTTTTCATGTTTTGACTTGCGGCCCGAAAACAAAAAAACATCTAAAAATCGCAAGATTCAATGATCCACTGATTACACCACATATTTATTCAAGGTTCCTATGTGCATATGGGAAGTTCCCAAATAATGACAAGGTTTCTCAGTATTTTGTTAAGATGCTGATTATAGAGTTTCGGTTTAACATGGACCCTGACTATACAGATACGGGATCTAGTTTTTATGGTCTTCGCAAAGGTCACACATATGAACTACCTGATGCACGATGAGATGTTCATTATAGGCATCTGATGCATAGGTTAGTACAACCACATCCTAGAGTTGTAGCTTTACCAGAGGAGTTGGAAACAAAATCCCAAATAGAAAGAGGGGTGAGGGAAGAGATGTGAGACCATGTTGGGGCTACATCGATAGGGGTGGAAATTGGCCTACATAGTATTTCATCTGCATCCAATATGGATCCAAGACCATTTGATCATTATTCTGATGATCAGTTGAAAAGTATGAGTCTAATAGAGCTTGAGCAGTATGCAACATACTGTAGAGACAATTATAAGCAAGTCGTTGTGCGACAAAATGAAAATAGGGGCATGGTACGTAAGTATGCTATAATATATGAAATATAATGTTTTTAATATATGAAATTTATGTAGTATACCAAATTCATGAATTATGATGACGTTGATGATATGAATTTGTTTGACCCAGAAGAAACAGATGCTAGTGGCACAAAAATAGATGTTGAGCAAATTCTAGTTTCACAATTTCCACCAGTGATGCAAGTATGGATATTTCTTTCTGTTAATATTTAATTAATTTTGGTATATTTTGTCCCCAAACTTGAATATATATATATTGAAATTCATTTTGACTTTTCAGCCCACAGAAAACCAGGAACCATTGGTTTTCCGGTCCGAATGTTTAGATTGATCTACTCTAGTTGCAAATCAATAGTGCTCCACATTCATTGTATGCAATTTTCATTGTATTGACCAGTTAGCAGTTCATTGTTTTCTTGTCCTTCACACTTGGCAGCTTGTAAACACATATTTATGTAGTTAGTTGGTGATTTGATCTATTCACAGTGTTGCTTTCTTATGGGGGAATCAATCGTAGTCTTCTTCACTCATGCAATAGCATTGGATAATGTTTTGAGCCCACACATGTGGAAACTTTGAGCTGGTATGCACTAATTTACAACAGTTGGATGTTAGCATAGTTTTTGGGCTTTGATGATAAGGCATATCTCTCTTCCCTCGATATGGATGGTTGGTGTGACAACATTATGGAGTTGAAGGCCTTATTTCACACTTTATACTTTCATCATGTATTTAGAGAACACAATAAGAGGGTAGACAGTATATCCAAGGAAGTGCTCCCCATGGTTGAGGGCCTAATTTCCTTCATTGAAAATTATGAGGAAATAGCTATTGGGGAAGATAAGCAACAACTCTTCTAGAGTAGAGCTTGTACCTCCTGCTATTCAAAATTTTGGTTGCTTTATTTTCGAGTATGGATGATTGAGTCATTGGATGTCTGAGGATGACACTGTTTCTCCTCTGAGGGTATTGATATTCGGACACTTCCCCAAGCACTTCCTTGTATATACTTAACTAGGTTCTTTATGTTTCCTCCTTAGACATGTATGGATGATCTATCTTGTAAAATTTGGTTGAGGAGAAAAGGATCATACCATCCATTTGCATGTTCCCCTTATATAGTGATGAAAAAAATATATATTAAACTATGTACCTTGAGAGAGAGAAAAGTCTTTGGTCTTGTTGGTCCTAATTGAATGTTTGTCCACCTTTATGGTTCACTTTGATCTTGTGGTTGTTGACTCATGGTCCTATTATTACTTGGTCCTAGGTTTATCTCACCGTGTTCTCATCTTGTTATCTCACTGGGATCTCTACTATCATCGGTTTCTCCAACAGGGGTTAACTCCTCTACGATTTGATTTTTCTCCTCTTGCCTATGGGTTTGTCTCTCGGGTTTTCTTCTGTGATTTCACTCCATGATTTTACCTTTGTGTATTGTTCATTTCACGAGCTAGGTTTTAACTCTATGGATTTTTCATTCACGATCTACGATTTGTTCATTCATGCTTCGATTTTTACCTCTGTGATTTATTCTTTCTTCATGGGCTTAGCTTGATCTCTACATTTTCTTTATTTACGTCTCATCTTGTAAAGTGAGTCTCCATATCTTTCTTAGCCGCTTACCTCACGTTTATTCTCAGTGTGAGTCTCTGTGTTTTTCTAAGTCGCTTACCTCATGATTTTCTCAGCGTTAGTTCTTATGCATTTTTCCTATGTGCTATGTTCTATCCCTCAAGTGACCATGCATTTAATATTCAAGTGTGGACTGTGAGTTACTCAACATGACTGTCACAGGGTATCAGTATGACTGAGTGTCTCTTGTGCTAAGTGATTGTGTGTCCTTAACATGACTATTTTGGACATGACTGAATTACTCAAGCTTGTGCCTTTCATTGAAACCTCTCTTTCTATTGACTAAGAGTCTAAGGTCAGATTCGTTCTGCTTTAAAACTCTCTCAAGGTACGTATATGGTTTACCCTACTTGACTTGTCCCTTAGGTGACAAGATCAAACTCAGAATTATCTGAGTATAAGGTGGATTCAAATAATGGTTTTGATTCCTTAATGTTGTATCTCCTGCAATTTATTTATTCATTCTTGTACTTTAAATATGGTATGACATTTCAATGACCAACCTTAACGTAGTGACCAGCAGAGCATTAGAATTAACACAGTGACTAGCAAAGCATTAAGTTGAAAGAGATGAAAATTTGTAATTTTTTTTTGGGTTGGGGAACAAATCTCTATTAATCGAGGACTTTACACATGCTTATATGCCACCTTTTGACCATTTTTCCTCATCAATTTAAAAACAAAATATTTGATTTCAATATGCTATCCATTTGTTTAATGATTTATCTTGTTAAATCTTTTATTGTTTGCTATATGAAAAATGGAAATTATTAATTTGGTTGGTGAACTAATCACTAATAATCCAGGACTTGCATTGTCCCAAGCGACGAGAAATATTTTTTTTTTGATATATTTTTCATAGACAATTGCAAAATTTGTGAGGTAAGAGTTCTATCTATAATTTCATGTAGTGGAACTTGTTTTGAAATTGGAGGAAAACATAAATTTTGAGATACATATTCTATCTTTGTTCTCATATATTTCTATTTTTGTTAAAGGGATTTGTTCTTTTCAAAATTGTTGTATTTGAGTATAGATATTTTTTTATCAGGTCTTTGGTTTATTCCTGTGTTATTGCTCATGTAAAATTAAATCCATATTAAAACGTTTAACCATTGGTTTTAATGTCATGGTTATGTTATGTAGAATTTTACAAGGTTGAGACTTCAATCCTCATTTATTTCTTGTCTATTTTGGAGAATCCCTGAAACCTAAAAGGGAATGGATTCAAGTTTTATCTGGTGCATTCATGGCAGTTTGCTTGAAATTCTGGATAATACTATTTTTTATTGTGTTCACTTTCTTGTTGTTTTGGTCATGGGATTAGATGGAAAATTTTCTTAGACCTTTGCAAGTAATGATGTTTTGAATGATCTCTACCATAATAGAAAAATCAAAAAGCACAAAGGGGGACTAGTCAAATGCCCATGTTTTGCATCGAATTTTTTTTCTAAGTAAAACCATGTGGGTTTCCCTGCATTTGATAAATGGTACCCGATGTAAACGTGTTGGTGCATATTATGGAACCTGACTTGTTAGGGACATTGAGTGAGGAATGTGATAGAGGAATCTATATTGTGGGATTAACCCTGATCCTTTATGAAGCTCAAAGTGCTGAACCACTCGAGCTACCATACATGGATAAAATTTCACATCCATTTTAGTCCACTATTATTTTAGAATCAAAGTATATGCAACAAAACCAAAAATTTTGAGATGTTTAACCTTAGCCATTGGCCTAAAATTTTGCATCCAATTTAGAGTCAAAGTATATGTAACAAAAGAAAAATGTCCGATATTATTCACATTGGGTTTTCCCACACCAAGCTTCTTCAAGTGCACTGTCTTGCATGGTTGTGGTGATCAGATTTCCCACACCAAGCTTCTTGAAGTGTATTGTTTTGCATACTGGGCTAAAATTTTGAATCCAATTTACTCCATTGGTCTTTTAGAATCAAAGTATATGCAATGAAACCTAAAAGTTTGAGATGATTCAGCTTGGGTGTTCCCACACCAAGATTCTTCAAGTGTACAGTTTTGCATGATTGTGGTTATCAAATTTCCTCCTTATAATGTAAACACCCATTTTTCATTAACAAAAATGGGAACAAATACTTGTCATCAAGAAAAGAGGGTGTCTTCATGGTGTTGTATTATTCACTATGTAAAAGCTGTGAAACACCTTTTCTATTGCATGTTCTATATTAATAAATTATTGTGTTGCTTACCAGTTTACATAGGTTGTGCAAACATATTTTTCCTCTAATATTGAAGACAAACCATTAACCATTCTTACTAACCAAATGAACAGTCTTGTTCAAACCTGGAATAAAAAGTACATTTGAAGGTGGAGTTTCTTACCATAATAACTGTAGTTGATCAACATTATGGCCTTCAACAATATGAATCTTTCTGTCATTGAGAATTATTTTTTAAAACATTGATTTATCCTCTTCAAAATAATTTAACCAATATATCACATTCATTATGTTTTAATGTACCTGCATCAAAATATTTCTCAACTTTCTCTTAAGAAGAAACAAAAACATAGTCTTCTAGTTTATTACTTTTTCCCTCCTCATTTTCTTCAATATTTGTTATTTTTTATTTGACTTGTTGGGCTAATAGAAAATATTTATATTTAGTTGAATTAGAACTGGTGTTACCAATAGTTTTTATATTACTGGAACCACCTTCATTGGGTTGACTTAGTGATGTCGTGTTTATCATGTCCTTTTTGTTAAATTTGAGCATATATATCTGTAGACAAACACACAACTCACAAAGAAGATCTCACAATTTACTCAGCAATTGAAGAATGAAACAGTGCAAAAGGCTTGCAGCTGTGAATGCTTTCATTAATCAAAAAGGTAATCCGAATGATAATTACAACAAAGTAAAAGGATTTAATAGCCACAAGCAATTCAAATCCACATGAGGAAGTTCGAATTGATTAGACTCTACTTGACTGTAGGTAACCAAGACTTGTCTAAATCACTATCGGAGGACCCAGTAGTTAACTATCCTTGTCTAAACCATAAACAGAGTTCATTGGAGCTCTAAAACACAACTCGAGTGTTAATTTAGTGTTGACTAATGGTTAACTCACTGTGGTAGGTGAGAAATACGCCCCACATGTGTGCAGTCAAGTAAACCTAGCGCTAACTGAATGTGGAGGACTTGAACTAAATGTAACTGACTCCTAACTTAGCTTGACTAGTCATTAACTGAAGTGAACTGACCTTGGTTGGTTTCGGCACTCCCAGTGGCTTCCTAAATTGTAGGGATTCATCTAGGAGACTCCTAAACTTATGCAATCAAGTGCAATAAGTGGCAGTTAGGCTCAATTAGTGTTCCCCACACTTTAGTAACTGAAACATGTGCCCCAATTAGGTCAAGTTTACCCAATGGTGCTAATGACTATAAATAGACTGGATGGACTCCCGATTTAGACATGACTCTCGATTTAGACATATGACCAAATTGGACAAGGGAGGATTAATAATCCTAACACCCCCCCTGAATGCTAACTTGGAAAATCTGTGGGCTCTGGTAACTAAGACCATAGGTCACCCATTACATCAAGTAAAGTAAGGTAACTGCTCAAAAACAAGGTGCCGGGAAAAACCACATGGGAAAAACCCCCCCCCTTCTAATTAAGAAGGAAGAATCATGATCAATATGGTTCTTCTGTGCACAGGTATCATGGGGCCTGGCATGTAAGCCTCTCCATCATTATGTCTGGAGGAATATTCCTCTTTGGAAGAAGAATGATATGCTCAACTAAATCAGAAATATAGAGAGCTGCCGAATGAAGATTGGACCCATGTAGAGCAACTGAAGTCAACTGAAAAGTGAGAAAAGGTTCTTGGGAATTCAGAGAATGTGAATAAAACTCAAGAAAATGATATGTTACAGTCATGAAAAGAAAACCATGAGTGGTAAGAACAGCCCCATGTGTTAGGAGCAGGTGTCCAGGTGGATGCAGAAAATCTTCCTCTTTACTAGTTCTGTGAGAAGATGAACATGTGATCAATGGTAGAGAAGCACTGGGACTGTTGAGAGCGAATGATTGAGATCCATAGTCTAATATAGCTTCTGAAATAGATAATGAATCACACAATAAAATATCAGCAACCTCATATGAGGAAACTGACACCAGAGTCCCCATCTGTAGTTTTGAAAAGAAAGTGCGGTACTTGATTTTTCACACCGGAACTGGTGAGAGCAGCTACAAGCATGAATGAATGCTTTTGGATTTTAAAATATGAAACAAATAATATCAGATAAGAAAGTAAATCAGATCTAAATAGGTTCAAAACAGATCAAAAAATATGAAATGGAATCAAATCCCCAGCAGTAGTTTTGTAGGAGACTTGCGGTACTTGTTTCTTCACACCGTTGATGAGAACAGCTACAAGCGGTACTGAAAGATTATGAATTTGATATATTAAACCAAGAAATATCAGATAATATCTAAATAATATCATATCAGATCCAATAAGGTTAATATCATATTCAAATAAATGGTTAACCGAGACGGTGGATGCACAGCTTTCTTCTTGTTCAAAATTCTGAATTTTGGTGCATGCAATCCTGCAGGAATTTGCTGGAAAAACTAGATCATGGGGAGCGAATGGATCACTCTGGTAATCTGATATTTTTTACAAAATATCCAAGGTATCACATATTTTCACACCAGCAGCAACATTAGAGGAAGAAAAATTAAATTTCTCTTCACTTTCGAAAGCAATTACTGGTAAATTTTGCACATAATTTAAAGGAAAATCACCGGTGAATGTTTGCATGGAAGTGCAGCAGAATTTTTCTTCAATATCAGAGATTCAAATGTCTTGTTCTGTTTCAGCAATATGAGAAGATGATATATCAGAGATCTCATGAACTTCTGGAGCATCAGGAGAAGGAGTCACTGCATGGAGATTGTCTTCAATTTGAATTGACTGTGTAGAAGCTCATGCTTCATCTTCATCTTGAACAACTTTATCAGAGAGAGTAGAGGTCGAGAATTTTGAATCAAGGATGCTTATGGTGCTGGATGTGCTCCATATACTATCAAATCCAAATGTTCTGTCCAATATTGTCTAGAGTTCCTGTGGATCTTAAATAGATCTACTGTGGTAGCGCATGCTAGGAGAAAGAGCCGGTTCCATTATTTGAAAAGCTTTATCCTTTGCATTTAGCCAGTCATTATCACTCTCAAAAGAATTTCTACCGAATCCATTAGACACTGAAAAGAGTTTTTTTCTATTCAGAAATCCAATCATCTTCACCTTCCATTCAAAATAGTCTGAGGATCGGGTGAGAAGAGGAACTGATGGATTCATTTCGAACTTGTACCTGCAAAACAAAAAAATGATCCAGTAGGAGATCTGAGGAGGAGAAGTGCCTTGTCCTTCGAGGCTATAATACCATGTTAAATTTGAGCATATAGATCTGTAGACAAACACACAACTCACAAAGAAGATCTCACAATTTACTGAGCAATTGAAGAATGAAACAGTGCAAAAGGCTTGCAGCTGTGAATGCTTTCATTAATAAAAAAAGTAATCCGAATGATAATTACAATGAAGTAAAAGGATTTAATAGCCACAAGCAATTCGAATGCACATGAGGAAGTTCGAATTGATTAGACTCTACTTGACTGTAGGTAACCAAGACTTGTCTAAATCACTGTCGGAGGACCCAGTAATTAACTGTCCTTGTCTAAACCATAACCGGAGTTCATCGGAGCTCTAAAACACAACTAAAGTGTTAATTTAGTGTTGACTAATGTTTAACTGACTGTGGTAGGTGAGAAATGCGTCCCACATGTGTGCATTCAAGTAAACCTAGCGCTAATTGAATGTGGAGGACTTTAATTGAATGTAACTGACTCCTAACTTAGCTTGACTAGTCATTAACTGAAGTGAACTGACCTTGGTTGGTTTCGGCACTCCCAGTGGCTTCCTAAATTGTAGGGATTGATCTAGGAGACTCCTAAACTTATGCAATCAAGTGCAATAAGTGGCAGTGATCCTCAATTAGTGTTCCCCACACTTTAGTAACTGAAACATGTGCCCCAATTAGGTCAAGTTTACCCAATGGTGCTAATGACTACAAATAGACTGGATGGACTCCCGATTTAGACATGACTCCTGATTTAGACATATGACCAAATTGGACAAGGGAGGATTAATAATCCTAACACTTTTAAGCCTTCTACTGGACTAGAAAGTGCATCAATCAAGTTGGAGGTCATTGGGCCCTTGCTGATATGGGCAATGTAATCATGCATGGCATGGACCCATGGATTCTTCTTAGATTCCTTGGAGATGGAGAGCCCCTTATAATTCCAAAAAGGTGTAGTGGACTATGCCCTTCTGTTTGATCCTTGAGATGGGACTCCTAAAGAGGAGTGGCCATTTTCCTTAGATTTATACCGATATACCTATGGCATACCATTGGGTTGTTTAGAATGAGCAGGGGACTCGATTTCCCAAGTCTTTTGAGTCTGATACTTTAACTTCAAGGTTAGGCTAGGCAGCAGAACTAATGAATGAGCTTGTTTGTCTTGGGGGTGTTGATGTTGGGGATCTTTAGGGCCCTACATCAAGGGAGAGTCCTGGATTTGTCTTTTGGAGTCGCACATCTGAATCAAGTATTATGCAGACACACTAACTATCTGGAATTCTTATTATCCACACATGTAAACTTGTTACATGGTCCTTGGACACCTTCAAACATATTCTCTTATGAGGATGGGGATTAAAGAAACAATTATGCTTGTGGCAGATGAAATATAAGTGGGCTTAGAAACATGATCCATAAAGGACCAGAATTCCATAGGAAACCCAAGAATTTAAACCCATGTGTGATTGAAAATATGAGTAGTTTCCTCAGTGAAGTTCTCAATTGACATGATCATGCACTATAGTTCTAGTTGGGACCATGAATGAATCATCAACTAGGAATTGGCCATAGCATTCTTGTTTGTGCAGTCCATCACTGTTCTCAGCAATTTTCTGCTCGTCATCAACCCTTTCACCCCTTTTTGAATATGTACAAGATAATTCCATATCAGTATGTTGTTTAGAAATAATAAATGATTCATTTGTTGTTGTCCTCTTGTGAATGGATAATTTCTCTCTTGGATAAGTGAGAGAAACATATTTTTCAACCACGGTAGAATTGGCCCTCTCAGGGAGTGTAACAGCTTCTCATTTGATATAGCCTTCTTAATTTCTAGGATAGTCTTGCCACTAATGGATTCTAATTCAAATATTGTTTTCAAAATAGTATTGTTTTCAAACGAGTATCTAATTCAAATATTTTTTTTGATCACCATGGATAACACACAACTATCATTCATCTAAACTTCAAAGACACAAACCCTGTAATTGATTGTGTCTGATCCATTCGCTTGATCTCTACCAGATTTACACATTCAGTCTGTGATGCCTCTATATTCTCAGCTCTACTACAATAATGTAGAAATTAATCTCATCTCATGAAGTTCATAGGAACTTCACCTTCCCTTTCTCATTCTTCCATTCTGCGAGATAGATTTGTATAGGAGCACTCGACCCTTATCATACAGTCACACATTTGACAGGTCCTTTATAGAACTCTATTAGGAAGTCAACATACTTCTCCAGAAATTGAAACCTATACAGGTACTATCCAACTTCATATGAACTAGAACCCCTTATATAGATTCTACCCAGCTATGCAAACTGTAATCTTCCAAGAATATTCTACACAACTGTGTTTCATTAATTATACTCACACAGAGTTACATAGAAATACAGTTATTTGAAACCTATTCTATGCTTCACACAGTCATATAATCATTCATAATTGCTTTGTCTCTTCCCCAATATTAGTTATGCATGCACAAAAAACATATCTTGCAATCATTCATCCATTTAGACCGGTTCCTCATTAGGGTTATGTAGAGTGAAAACTCTTCTTCATTAACTAACAATCATCAAAAACATTACAACTCTGAAATTGACCAGTCCCCTCAAAGATATAGCTAGAAGGTAAGGTCCTGGCCTATTCTTTCTTTCCCTAAAGAGGAAATTAAGGATCTACCTCATTTTGGGAACTTAATAAAGAGCCATTTTTTTATCTTGCATGTTATGCTATGCCATGACTGATCAATGTACTACACGTTGCTAGGCATGATGGTATCATATGGCTTACCAACCAATATACAGATTATATTTGCTTTCTAAAAAGTAGGCTAGATTTTGGTGGCTTAAAAAGCCTTCTTAGTTATATATGTATATGTGTGTGTGTGTGTTAGTAGGAAAAGGGGTGTTTTTCTAGTTGTTGTCCCTACTATTAATGAAAAAAAGGACGCTAAAAACACCGACTCTGTTGGTATTATTATATTAGCAAAATGGGTTTCAAGTGTTCTAGATCAGTTGTTTTTACCTATCATAGTTTATATTAGAATAAGCGTCGCTGGCACTGATTCATCTAGTCTCATCTCTTCACTCACCCCTTTGTAATAAAAGATTTGGTTGAAAGTGCCACAAACTTTCACTTTCAAGTGTCTTGAAGCATTGACCAACATCACCTAGGATAGCCCTTTACACTTTAAGGAAACAATACCATAACCCTTTATGCATTACCCCATTACTAATTATCATATAACTAATCTCCTTTCTTTCACTTAATGATAGATTGGTTACACCTAATTGTTTTGCTCTTAAGTGACCAGGAACTACTATCTAATGCGATCATACCCTCTGTATAGGAGATTAAATAGAGAGGAGGGGGTAATAATTAACAGTATGGGACATAGTGAGGCTAGATACAACTGAACACCTTTATCGTAGAGGAAACATCGACCTTCTAGTATTTCCTATTGAAACCCTACTGGGTAACTATCACCTCCTCTACCTCCGTTAGTTCCAATGGCTTGTCCTTCATCTCGTGATGCTCTTCCTTTGAACCCTCCTTTATTTTGATATTTCTTTTGAAAAGAATGGAGATCAGCACACAAGGAAGGCTTTCACTACAGCTTCTTCAGTTTTAGTGAATCACTATAGAGATTGAACTAAACTAGGAGTCTATATAGGGATTCATTATTGCACTAATTGATGCCAAATAGTGTCACTACATCAGAGATCTTAACGAAATATTTAACTATTATAAGGATTTAACGGCTTAAGTAGTGTATCTAAGGCTGGAAATGGAACTGACTTTTGCAGACTAAAGCTAGTATTTCTTTCTTACTACATGGACTCTTAAGGCCATCTAGAAGTCCTTATTATATAACTCTATCTAGTAGTGCTTTAGCCTTCTATTTCAGTTGAGCGGGCCTATCATACAATTGATCGAATCTATGTTGAAAAAATGGGTAGGTAGGGCTCATGTTCACCTTCTCTGGTGGTGGCCATCATTGTTCAAATTTCTTCAAGTATTATTACCTACAGATCTGCTGGTGTGAGACTTTATCATTGTTCTTCAAATTTTGTGCCCTGACTACTGCTCGTTTACAATATTTAAGAACAACCTCTTCTAATTTCTTCTATGATATATCCCTGGGAAATGGTATATGATGGTAGGAGATGTTACTGCCACTTAAATGTCCTCTATATTCCATCACAACCTTCTGAATATATATTCAACCAGTGCCTTTTTCAGACCTGTCTGCTCTTCAAACAAAGGTATATGGATAGGATCACGAAGACTATAGGTATATTGAAGCTCAAGTGGGATGATTCCAAAAACATCAAATGCATTACACAGAGACTGTATAAGATAAAAGCACACAACAATTGCTGAATCTTCCCTTTCTCAATCAATAATAAAACTGTAAATACAACAAAAAAAACTTTGACTAACTTCTCCTATGGCATCGTATTCTTTGTTTGTCCTGGTCCCACCTTTTTTATGCCCATACCTTTAAATTTATACCCACAAAGCTGAGCTTCCAGAGCGGACTGTTATCCTCTGCTACTGTTGACATTCTGCCTATGTGTTTTTTGTATTTCTGATTTATTGCTGACTGTTGATTATTTCAGCAAAAACCAGTGATTGATATGATGAAAATGAACTTTTTTTCACTTTTCTTTCTATTTTTTTCTCTTTTGAAGTTGTTTTTATTCCTTTAAATCGTTACAATAGTTTAGGTTTGTCGAATGTTTACTTTGTTGACATTGTTTTACCGTCCTAGTATTTAGCAACTTTTCAGTTCCATGTACTACTGATGATCATCCTTATGCAACTTATTATCCATATTCTTTGGCACCATGTACAACATATTATGATCATCTTTATTGCAGTTATTATCTAGAACGAGAGCTCCACTGTGGTATCCAGAATGACAGCTACACTAGATCATATATGTAATTGTTCATTTATTGAATATGAACAACTACATTTGAATGGTAATATGTATTTGTGAATTTGACCCTTTTTAATAGCAAAATGATAAATGATCATAATTAAAAAGTTTTTATTTGTATCGTGATGATTTTAGATGTATTTTTTTGGTATGGTTTTAACACATAATTCATGAAGAATTTTGAACCACTCCTTGTTTTATTTGAGAACATGGTTGCAAATAAATCTTAAGATAATACATAAATGTAATGGCTATGATCAAAATTCTTTTTCAAGGTATACAAATAATAAAACAAGGTAAATGTTACAAGCATTTAATGTCAATAAGTGTGTTATTATTGTGTAAGAATAAAATATTTATGGTTCAATTAGATGTAGATGATGAACTTTGCTGTTGGGTTAATTTTTTAATCTTCCATATGAAGATAGACTTCCATATACTATGAGGGATAAGGTGAAAGGTGTTTTTCCATCTTCCTGCTCATGTTTCATTGAATGAAAAGGCTGTGTGGTGCACTTTCATATATGAAGAGATGAGTATGAAACTAATGCCAAGTTAGTGAAATTGTTTTAGAATCTTCATGACATAAATAATGGGTATAAGATCATCCTTGACACATTTGTGAAGCTAAAATTGTTGTATTTTATCACCATCACTATTCATGCAACATAATGTTCTTGTTTTTCATCACCCTATTTTCAAAATTTTGAGTATGTGCATGAGTTATTTTTACATCACACCAAAAACACCAACATACTAATATGTGCATGAGTTATTTTTTCAGTGCAACAAAAAGACCAACATACCAAGATAATCAATGCATCAAAATTTATCATGCTAATTCATGTGTTCATATTATAAATAGTTGTAATTATTCAAAACTAGTTTATTGTCTTTTTGAAACTCATATATAGGAATGTAAGATGAGTTTATGGTTGGCATGTATGAGAATGATGAAATAGATTAGAGTTAGGGTTTGAATATCTTCTTTAGTTCACATAATATAAGGATATTGCATGAACCTATCTTATGACTATGGCAAGGTTTCCATCGTAATAATTTTGTGAATATTACATGGATGAATCTTGTTTGTGATTTAATCTTAATGGTGTGCATGTTTTATGATTATTATCTATTTTCATGAGCTGTATAAGTAAACATTTTTTGTAATTCTTATCATTTTTGGGTGACACCTTATCCCCATTTAAATATTGAAAATGCCATTGTCGATAGGTTATTATTGTTTTACTACCTAAACTATGGTTTATTTTTAAAGCCAATAATTGGTTCCATTCCTACAATAGAACACACTTTTCAATAAGGAAATAATAATTTAAATGTCATGGAAACCCTTTAGACATGATAAATACAAAGAAAGGGAAATGATATTTTCAAATAAGGAAATTTAGTTATGGTAATGCTCATAAAATAAGGTTATGGTAATGGATTTTTCTATTGAATATATCAGCACTTTGAGAACACAAAACTTATAATAGAGAACTTGAGCTTGAGCAGTATGATTCGATTAGAGCTTGAGCAGTATGTAGCATACTCTAGAGACAATTATAAGCAAGTCGTTGCTCGACAAAATGAAAATAGGGGCATGGTACGTAAGTATGCTATAATATATGAAGTTTATTATATGAAATATAATGTTTTTAACATATGACATTTAATATATGAAATTTATGCAATATACCAAATTCATGAATGACGATGATGTTGATGATACTAATTTGTTTGACCCATAAGAAATAGATGCTAGTGGCACAAATATAGATGTTGAGCAAATTCTAGTTTCACAATTTCCACCGGTGACGCAAGTATGGATATTTATTTTTGTTAATATTTAATTACTTTTGGTATATATTTTTCCCCAATCTTGTATATATATATATTGAATTTCATTTTGACTTTTCAGCCCATAGAAAATCAGGAGCCATTGGTTTTCCGGTCCGAAGGTTTAGATTGATCTACTCTAGTTGCAAATAAATAGTGATCCACATTCATTGTATTGAGTAGTTAGCAGTTCATTGTTTTCTTGTCCTTCACACTTGGAAACTTGGGAACACATATTTATGTAGTTAGTTGGTGATTTGATCTATTCCAAGTGTTTCTTGCTTATGGGGGTTTCATCCGTAGTCTTCTTCACTCATGCACTAGCATTGGATAATGTTTTGAGCCCACACATGTGGAAACTTTGAGCCGGTATGCACTAAATTACAACAGTTGGATGTTAGCATAGTTTTTGGGCTTAGATGATAAGGGAACTCTCTCTTAAATTGATCTGGATGGTTGGTGTGACAACATTATGGAGTTGAAGGCCTTATTTCACACTTTATACTTTCATCATGTATTTAGAGAACACAATAAGAGGGAAGACCGTATATCCAAGGAAGTGATCCCCATGGTTGAGGGCCTACTTTCCTTCACTAAAAATTATGAAGAAATAGTTATTGGGGAAGATAAGCTACATCTCTTCTAGAGCAGAGCTTGTACCTCCTGCTATTCAAATTTTTTGTTGCTTTATTTTCGAGTATGGATGATTGAGTCATTGGATGTATTGAGGATGACACTGTTTCTCCTCTGAGGGTATTGATATTAGGACACTTCCCCAAGCACTTCCTTGTATATACTGAACTGGGCTCTTTATGTTTCCTCCTTAGACATGTATAGATGATCTATCTTGTAAAATTTGGTTGAGGAGAAAAGGATTGTACCATCCATTTGCATGTTCTCCTTATATAGTGATGAAAAAAGTATATATTAAACTATGTACCTTGAGAGAGAGAAAAGTCTTTGGTCTTGTTGGTCCTAATTGAATATTTGTCCACCTTTATGGTTCACTTTGATCTTGTGGTTGTTGACTCATGGTCCTATTCTTACTTGGTCCTAGGGTTATCTCACCATGTTCTCATATTGTTATCTCACTGGGATCTCTACTATCATTGGTTTCTCCAATAGGGGTTATCTCCTCTGCGATTTGATTTTCTCCTCTTGCCTGCGGGTTTGTCTCTTGGGGTTTCTTCTGTGATTTCACTCCATGATTTTACTGCAAGAGAGGAAGACGCAAGAATTTTGGCTATGCAAGCATATTAGTGGTGTTCTTCTTCTTCGAGAGTACCAGCCATGAGCCTTGCTATACCGCTACAGGTTAGATCTCCACGTCAGCCAAGGCTGAGCCGGTGGGGAGACATTTTCCTCCGTCAAGGAGGAGGAGACATAGTACACAGTGTATATGATGTTGACTTTTATACATTGTGGGAATGATAGCTGCCAGCACTGGAGCAGTTCCCATACGCCAGAATGGACTTCCGAGGTGACCCCGACCTTGTCCTCCCTCCAGGAGGAGCATGGGGAGAGATGGGTAAGTAATTTTTAATTTTTTATCATTATCAAATTTTTATGAATTTTCCAAATGATAGATATATACATATGTACAAGTCTTAATCCTATTCATGTGTCAAAATGCAGATATTGGACCAGTCCGCCCTGAAGGGAACCCTCGTATGTTCGTGCGTCCCGTCGTGGGTGAGGATCAAGGACTGATCAGAGTACTAGAGGGAAAGCTAGCTAGGATAACCCAATGATTACCGACCATATGGATAGAGCATATCCCTGCAGCCATGCAAGAGTTCGTAGTTGGGGTTCCGCCAGTTTGGCTACGTCTTTTCAGACGAGTGGCGAGAGCAGTGCTCGTATATCGAGATGCGGTGGAGGCTGCCGAAGCCGAGGAGGCTAAGGAAGCCAGGATGCATAGAGATCATGTGGACCAAGGTGGTCCTAGTGGCCAAGGCGGTCCAGATTAGACCTAGGGCATTTTGATGGACTATGATCCACATTTTTGTACATTTTGTATATGATGGAATCTACGAATTAGACTCGACCTATCTACAGACATATATTTTACATATATATATATATATTGATGTTGGTTGTCGGCTTATTTAGAAGTGTTCTTTATATGTTTGCTGTATATTTTTATAAAATATGTGTGATATGTCAATCCAAAATGTAATTAGCATATGCATCAGTCAATGAATTTTGGTTTCGTGGAATATGATTGAAAGTAATAACCTCAAAATGTCTTTCCAACAAACGAATTTGCATGAACTGACGTAACAAGATAGGATTTCGTACCTGATAAGCTCGATTGAGATGGGAAACCACCAACTGAGAATCCAAATGGACCTCAAGCTGGGTGATGCCACATGACAAAGAATCCCATAGGAGCTCAATTACAGCCCTATACTCAACAACATTATTAGAAGTAGGACCTAGACAAGTGACTCCCGCGGAAACAAGCTGTCCTGAGGGAGAATAGATAACCCATGCTGCCGAAGCCAGGTTACAAGTGTGACGGCTGGCGCCATCAACGAAACCTATATACATTTCAGAAGACATCTGCAACAACCAGCAGATAATATAAAAAACAAAACTGACAACCTAATGTACATAAAAAATACATACACTAAAATACAAGAAAAAGTGCTAAGCCTAAGCGTAGTACTTCTTCAGGTAGATCCCATTTCTAGGCTCAGGCAGCTTATTCCCATCGTAATCAACTAATTCATATGCACCCTTACTTAATACCTTCGACACGACATAGGGTCCTAACCACATAGCCTTGAATTTTCCTGCCCCCAGAGGTTCTTTATCTTGGTCCCAAAGCAAGACAAGTTCCCCCTCAAAGAAAACCCTAGGTTTGACCGTTTTATCATATTGAGATTTAACCCTATTTTTATGAGCCTGATTAGCAGTCAACGCATCTCTACGTTGTTCATTAAGGTGTTCTAAATGTACCATACGTTCCTCAAGCTCAGTCGTATCAGGTAACACATGAATGGCTATCTTCAAGGATGGGATTTCACATTCAATCGGAGTAACTGCTTCCACCCCGTGAACGAGTTGGAAAGGGGAATAACCCATGGCAGTATTGAAATTAGTTCTATAAGCCCAAAGAGCAGGATATAACATGATGTTCCAATTAGAACAAGCTGCATCAATTGTCCGTTTAAGGATAGTTTTTAAAGTCTTGTTGACAGCCTCAACTTGACCATTAGCTTGTGGATAGTATGGAGAATAATGTTCTTGTATAAATCCGAGCATAGTAGTCAGTTTCGTCATCATGTTATTTTGAAAATGACTTCCATTGTCAGTGAAAATCACTTTGGGAATACCAAACCTTGCAATAATTTGACTAAAAACAAAGAAAGCTATTGTTTCCCCGTTGTCTTTGAAAGTAGGCATTGCCTCTGCCCATTTCGTAAAATAGTCAACAATGATAATGATGTATTTATTCCCCCCAGCCGAGAATGGGTTGCATGTCATGTAATCGACCCCCAATTTCATGAAGGGGCCTACCGATACAACGGGAAATAATGGAGCAGGATGCGACCGCATCTTCCTAGTGTAAAGATGACACATATGACAATGCTTCACAGCTTCCACACAATCTTTAAAGATCATGGGCTATAAATAACCAGCACGCAATATCTTCTGGGCCATTGCTAAACCAGATAAATGACCCCCACATGCTCTACTATGGGAATCATTTAGGACAATCTCCGCTTCCTCATGAGTAAGGTAGCGACGCAAGACAGAATCTACCCCTCATTGATATAATGTATCTCCTATAATGAGGTAGTTCTTGGCATGAAGGCGTAACTTACGTCGTTCCTCCCTAGAGGAAGTGGCAGGATACTTCAAAGTCTGGAGCTATATAAGAATATCTCCGTACCAAGGATCAGGGGTGGCTATCAAGAAGATGTGCTCATCTAGGAATGAGTCATCCTCAACTGCTACATTTTCTTCAATGTGAAATTCTGCTATAAGCTCAGCAAAAACTAAGGACTTCTTAGACTTAGCGGACTGGAAATCCAAGTCAAACTCCTGAAGAATGACTATCCATTTGTTAAATTTTCCCCAACAATCCGTCGGGATAAAAATATTGGAATGGATTCACATCCGCCACTACTGTGGTGGTCCTCAGTAAAATCTAGTGGCGTAACCTCTGCACAGCATAAACAGCTGCTAAGGCTAACTTCTCGACGTGGGAGTATCTAAGCTCAGGTCCAACCAATGCACGGCTAAGATAATAAATGACATGCTCAACGAGCTTATCATCCTCCTGGACTAGTACTACTCCAATGGTCGACTCCAACGCATCCAGATATAATATAAAATCCCTAGAATAATCTGGTGGAAGTAATAAAGGTGCCGACAACAAAGATTTTTTCAATGCCTCGAACGCAAGTTGTGCGGTTTCATCCCATAGAAATGGAGTGTCTTGTTTGACCAAGCACATGAAACCTTTAGTGATCTTGGCATAATTAACGATAAAACGTCGAATAAAGTTAGACTTTCCTTGCAGGATTTGAAGTTGCCTGAGAGAACAAAGAGGAGGAATATTTACAATGGCCTCAACTTTCAAAGGATCCACCTAGATGCCTCTACTAGACACAATGAATCTGAGTAACCTTCCTGACTCGACGTAGAAAACACACTTGTGGGGATTCAAGCGAATTTTATAATATCTGCATCTTTCAAAGATCAACCTCAAATGATCTGGATGTTGGATCCTCTTGCGACAATGTGCAGGCAGATCATCCAGGTATGGTTCGACAATGGCTTTAATGTCATGAAAAGAAAAGTTCATAGCCCGTTGAAAGGTAGCCCCAGCATTTTTCAATCCAAAGGGAATTTTCTTATACACAAATGTACCCCAAGGACAAATGAAAGTAGTTTTATGTTGGTCTTCCGGTTTAATTTGGATTTGATTGTAGCCGAAGAAACCATCCATAAATGAAAACACCTCACTTCTCGCACATGCATCTATGATCTGGTCAATAAATGGTGTGGGGTAGTTGTCCTTAGGACAGGATTTATTGAGGTCTCTAAAGTCTGTGCAAATGTGAATAGTCCCTTTATTTTTATCAATAGGAACAGGGTTGGACACCCATTTAGTCAAATCTATGGGATATATGAAACCAGCTTTCAACAGCTTTTCAACTTCTGCCTTCATAGCCGCCGCTTTACGTGGGTTCACGGGTCTTAATTTTTGTCAAACTGGCCTGACATCAGGATAGGTTCATATTTCATGTTCAACAATAGATGGATCTATGCCTGGCATCTCCTCATATGACCAGGCAAATATATCGCGAAATTCCTTAAAAAGGGCAGTATAGATAGCAATCTCCTCAGGAGAGTAGTTTGCACCTATATAGATGTTTTCCACAACATCTGGGTTCACAAAGATGTTAATAGGTATAGTGGCAGAAATGTTTGCCATATTCCCCTCGGCAAACACTCCTTCCCTAGGCAAAGGGTTGATAGGTATATCAACATCTTCTGACAGTCTCACGCGAAACTCTTGGTTTTCTATCTTGCTCAGTTTTGGAAGAAAATAGGATCGATGATGAAGATCCTCACAAATCTTATCACATCCACTCATGGATTCCAGAATAGCTTCATCGGAAGTTAGAACTATGTCTAAGCAATCTATAGAATGTGAAGAGTTTTCCGCCCATGCAGGCAAATAGACTTCTTCCAGATCATCCAAGACTGTTAGAGGATCTAGAATGGGATCAGCAGCAGCTTGAGTGATAGCTTGATAAGCCACCTCTATTTCCGATAAGGGCACTTCAGGTTCATGGGGAGTTGGGAGAAGCCAAGGATCAGTCCTATCGACAACCGTGGCGATGGACTTCCCTACACTAGTAGAACCAATGTAATTTACCGGGGCTAGAAGATAAAATGTGCTTATCAATGATGTGTACATTCCAGCCCCCAAGCTCTATGCAGCAGGTTTAACCTGATCAACAAATGGCACAACAGACTCATTTGACTCTAAACGACCTTTTTGGGTAAAATCAAGTTGATCAATAGTAATCAACTTGCCCTCATGTGGAAAAACCACTACACGAAAAATGACCGACGCAACAATGGACATTGCATAAGTCCAATTCCTTCCCAGAAGCAAATTGTAGTCCAAAGGAGCATCAATCACTTCTACTTCAACAGACACTGCTTTTCCTGCCAACTTAATCTCAAAATTCGACAGGATACCATGCGGACGGAAGGATCTTCCATCAAAAGCAGTAAGTAAAGTGTTTGATGGGACCAGCTCTGGGGATCCAAGAGATTTCCAACAGGCCAAGGACATAACACATGTAGAGGCCCCTTCATCAATAACTTCTCTTTCAATGGTCTTACCACCATGGACAACATCTATTGATAGGGCTACATGCCAAGGCAGGCGAATTTTAACATCAGAAAAATGAAATTTTTCCGTGAGACTCGAAGAGTCCATGCTGCCTAAAGCTGCTAAGAGGGCATCCCGCTGAGCGGGACAACTCTGTAACACCTCCAAAGATGAAATTGCACATGGTGTTTGAGATAAATCTTCAACCACGGAGTAGTTGGAAGTAGCCCTAACATTAGGGTTATGCAAGGTCTTCTTGAAGACACCGTTCGGTATCTTTGGCATTATTTCAGCAAGTTTCTCTATTGTGAGAGGGTTGGAAGTTTCACCTACAACTTTACCCTTCTCAAGAGTCTCTCTCTCATAGTTTTTGTTCCTGGTTTGCAACAAAGTCGAATATTGAACCATGTTGATATAATTTGGGTCAGGGGCAGCTTGAGTGCCCCCTGCTACGTTAGAAGCTGAAGCAGAGTTATGTCCTTGGGGAAAAGGATCCTTTAGGACAGCCATTTGTTGAGCTTTACGCAGCTTCTGGGCTTGATCCATAAGGGGACAAAGGTGAGTAAGGTGGTCCTCTTGGGACAACTTACAAGGGAACTTGACCTTCTTCTTTTCTTTTTTTCCCCCATCAGCATTGTTCACGGGCTTTGGCTTGTTTTGGTTTCCCTCTCCCTTCTTACCTTTATTTTTCTTCCCGACGGGTTGCTGATTTCCCTTCTGAGAGGTTTGTGCAAAAACATTTGCATTCTGGGGGGAGGGGGCAGCCTTCACTGCCTCCGTCGTAGAATGTTTGATAGACAACTGGTGAATTTGTTTAGTCAAAGACTCTACAGTGGGAGAGTTAACGGACCCAACCACACCATCGGCATGGGGTCCAGGCTTAGGCTTCTCCTCCTCGTGCGAAGGCCTCGGTGCCTTAGGGATGATCTCATATAAGATCCCAGATTGTGAATAAATCAAATCCAACTGCTGGGCCCTGAGTATGGATTCTTCTTCATTTTGTTACTCCTGATGTAAAAACATCCTTCGATATGTATGGCAACAGTGATTTAAGGAACCATTCTAACAGATACTCAGGAGGAATGGTGGCTTTGATAAGGCTCTTTCGCCTCCTCCACTCTTGGATATGATCTGAGATGTGGGTAGCCTTTTTTTGTCTAAAAGTAGACAACAAGTCCATTCCGAAATCATATCGGACCGGAAGCTGAAAGTGGCTGAGAACAGCACTAGCCAAGTCCCAGAAACTACTAAAAGAAGCAGAAGGCAATTCGATGTACCATTTTTCCGCAGTACCTATCAAGGTCTCTAGAATAGCCTCAACCTCACTGAATCTTCATTCAGCAAATTTGAAGAACGCCATAAATGGAAAGTGGTGGCATGTGCCCCAAGATCTTCACCAGTTTTACCTTCGAACTTAGGGATGTCTGATGGCAATTTGGTGGGAACAGGTGGCCACAAGGGGTCATGCCTCACCATGTCATTCATCAATTTTGACAAGTCTAGAAAGTTTAAATTTGCCAAGAATGGAAGTTTGGGCCTAACCGGGGCACTAAATGTTCGATCTTGGGGATTAGAGGGACCTGCCTTGAATTCCCATGGGAAAAAGTGGGGTTTCCCCCAGCCACCGGTTGTGAAGTGGGAAGGTTGCTTTGAAATGGATTCCATCTGTAAGCTACAGGATTTTTTGTGGGAGGTGTAGTGTAAGAAGTTTGGGCCATCCCCATAGAAGCAGGGGTCTAAAAGATAGGAGCATGTATCCCTTCGCTAAACAACGAAAAGGGAGAGCTCGTGTATGGGACCGAAATAGGGGTTTGGAAGCTTTTCCCATAAGAGGTGTTTCCTCCAAACTGCAATCCTACATATGAAGGATATGGACCTACGTATGGACTGGATGGGGGAATGTGCCCCCCATTCCAAGGAAATCTTTGGACATATGACGAGGATCCTACAGGACCACTCTGGGTAGTATAGGGAAAGGAAGAAGGAATAGTAGGTATACTGGGGATCCCAGTAACCATGTCACCAGAAGTACCTCCTAGGTTTGAGTGAACCGGTGGTTGAACCACCCAGCTCGCTGGAGTCAAAGGTGTAGAAGGCAAACTAGATCTAGGGGCACTTACCGGGGGAGGTACTACCCCTTCAACCAGAAGGGTTGAGGTGAACACAAAAGGACTTTCTTCCGCAGAAGACATGATTCTACCCACATGGACACCTAACACTGTTGAATCAAAAGGTCTAACCTAAACGATCATAGGATCGTTTAAATTAGTTAAGGGGGAGTTAAAATTTCTTGCAAACTCGTTAGTCTGCAATTATTCTATCTCGATTGTATCAAGATCAAAATGGTTAGCAATGAGTTCTGGTTCACCAAGAACTTCACTTATTCCTACAGGTTCAAATGAATCATCTGTGTCTAATCTCCGCCTTTGGGCTAAAGGTGGAGGCTCCATTGTTGTGATAGGAGGAAGGTTTCTTAACCTTCTTGACCTTCTAATAGGTTGGTCCTCCAGAATTAAAAACTTGACAAATCACATCCTAAGGCCAACTAAACACAGGAAAAACCACTGAGCATACACTATAAAATTCCTAAAGCCTCAAGCAATCAAACCAGGGTAAAAGACATACTTTCTCAAAGAAAGATCATGAACGATTACTTGGCGTCCTTGAAGTGGTTCATAGGCACAAGTGGAGGAATCACCCACCGCCCTCCTACACTTTCAACAAGGGTTACCTTCCAAGCATATTCAAGGTGAACCAGAAATAACCTTTCGGTTTACCTAGGTATGAACCCTAAAAGACAAGAGACTAAAGGCTACCTTGGCAATATCAACAGTCTGGGGGGACATTCGCAAGCCAAACTCATATGCATGGGCAAGGTAGCTAAGCCCGAAACTCTGTCTAGGAAAGAATCCCCAGATGCGTAAAAGTCCTCAGTTACGCTTTGACAAGGATTCAGAGGGTTATCTCCTCTGTCCAAGCCTCCACGCGGCCTAGTGCTTAACTCCTGATTGAGAGGAGCTTCCCAGATACAGTCAATAAATTCAAGGATTTACCTAAATAAAGGTCCACTATGTCTGAGTTTTATAACTTGCGGGAAGTTTACACTTCCTAGCCCACAAGTCTAGCCTAACCTAGTAGGTGAAAGGCCCCTAAAAAACAAAACTTACTAGTAAATTTTAATTTATGCGTTCATTTTAAAGGGCTGTTCTTTACTCAAGAGGAAATGGAGTGGTATACTTTATGATGTTTTGACTCAAATAAGAAAAAAAAATGAAAATAAAGGTGTATTCAAAGCAAAATTACCATTATAAAAACAAACTTCTTTTTCTTTTCTTGCAAATATATATTGATGAACTGAAAGCAACGATGAAAGAAACTAAGCCTATTTTTTTTGTATTTTTTGAGATAATATCTTTAAATTGAAATAAACACTACTGATGTAAAAAACAAAATGCAAAAGCTTAACAATGTTTTCTTTTCACTTTTAAAAATACTCAAAATTCTACTATGCATCTACAATGCACTATGATTGAGCAAACTTGAATCAAATAAATAGTATAAAAGCATCAAAATGAAACAAACAGGCTGACAGAACCAAAATACCACCAACAAAGCAAGGCTAGGAACCCTAGCTTCGGTGCAAACAATGACAAAAATCACTGTAGACTTACAAAGGCAAGTGACAACCAGCCACTGTCAGAAGATAGACTGGAAAAAAAAACAGAGCCCAAGACCCTGATCACTGATCTGGAGAAAGACACCTTAACCCACAACCCAAACAGGCCAAAATACTTCAGTATGCAAACGGTAAATAATCCAATCAAAAAAGACTCAAGGGCTTTCAAAAAAGCACAAAATGTGATCACCTAAGGTATTCAGACAAGCTACCCAGCATTCATAAAAAAAATCCACTCAGAAAACAGGGATTATACAAAGAAAAGAACAAGCAAACTTTAACTTAAAAATCCTTACTTCTAGGCATATTCATGACTATCTATAAGAGAAACCCGCGGATGATCCGCGACTTTCCAGTCTAGCAACTCGCGAATGCAAACTTGTATTCGCGACTATTTAGAAGAACAACTCGCGAATGGGTATAAAATTGTTCTCAAACAAAAAGAAAAATCCAAAAGACTTTCAAATACTGAAGTAAGTATGAATCAGGATACAAGATCACACACAGACTTGCAAGAAAATACTGGTAAGGGGGACAGAAAAAACCTACAGCAGTCTAGGCTTCCCCAGCGGAGTCGCCAGTTCTGTTGTACAGGATTACACACCTAATAAGCATAGGTCTAGGGTTACCAACATACTCAATACACTTGCAGAAAATTGACTCTAGAGTGCAGTAAAGGAAATAGGAGGATGACAAAGACTTACTCGATTAATGAAGGTCAATCCTTGCTAGTCCTCTTCCATTCTGCTTCACCTCCAAAGTCTTCAAGGTTGCTCCTCTTTCACCTGTCAAGAGTCAATCTTCTAGATACAAGATGATTCATATATATATAAGCAGGTTAGATAAATCACATATAAAATGCAGAAACATAAACATTTATCAAACCAAGATACATGAAACACATATGGAAGAAGGATTCTCTTTATTATCAACAATGGAAAGAGTTCAGATTACAAACCAACGCCTGAGACAAGGACTCCTCTGCAACCAAAGGATTCTGAGTTCCACTGCTCCAAATACTTCTGTATACAATCCACCAGCATAAATTTGCTCTCCAAGTGTATATATCCAACACCCTCCCCAAGGCCTGTATTTATATGGAGGAAATAAGGCAGTTTCGAAGGTTGAGGAGGTTGAGACAGTTAAGAGGATTAAGGTAAATGACTTAACTAATCTTAGATTATCATGTGTTTTTATTTTTAAATGTCAAGGGACATATTCACGAGTATGTATAAGGACAACCCGCGAATGATCCATGATTTGCTATAAGAGCAACCCGCGAATACATCCATTCACGACTTGCATCAACCGACACTCACTAATGATGTGTGAGTTGCATATATGGAGAGTCGCGAATACAACTTAACATAGAAAAATGGCAAAGTAACCAGCTGGATGCAGGAGGAATGTACTGTATAGTAAGCCAATCTATAGTGTTTTGGGAAAACCTCAATCCATATATGTCCTTCTATGTGCCAACATGAGGGATGTCGGCACTCGGACAGAGAAGTGCCATTCAGGTGTATAACACTCTGTGTATTGTTCATTTCACGGGCTGAGTTTTAACTTTGTGAATTGTTCATTCACGATCTGCGATTTGTTCTTTCACGCTCCGATTTTTACCTCTGCAATTTATTCTTTCTTCATGGGTTGAGCTTGATCTTTGCATTTTCTTTATTTACATATTATCTTGTATGTAATGTACCTATTATACCTCAGTGCCATTTTGTGGAAAATGGCAAAAGTAAATTTGTTTCGCTGTAACTACAAAAAGATACCATCATGTTAGTGGTATATATATTATTTCTATAAAAACATTTCAATTCAAAATGTAACATCTTTTTTCATTTTGAACAATTTTCTTTGAAAACTTTTTGAATGGTCTTATACCACTAAAACCTAGGTAAGTCAATTACTTAGAACAATGATTCAAATAGCATGGAGGTCAAGCCACGAATCCCCAATTTCTTTCTAGTAGACTGTGAGAAGATGAGGTGAAAATTACTTTTACTTTTACTACAACTTAAACCAGACAACCAGGTTAAAGCTGAGCATGTCCAATCAACTCAATAAAATACACGCGTTGTAGAGCAATCATTGATAGTGCATTGGTCACTTTTCGGAATCTTACTATCTTGGAATCGGTGGAAGTCCAAACATACTAGAATCGACCACTATTGGTATTATTTGCTTAATATGCTAGGTGAGGGCCTTAAACCATAACTTCAGTACTTATTCTACATCTAACCCAATATATAGCTTAACCATTGTATAACCAAATTTTCTTTTAAAACATTCATGGAAGTCACCGAAACACTTACATCATCAAAGGAGGGTATCATCAAACACATTATGACACATAAAGTAACACACATCATAGAACATAAAGTAATACACATCAAGGCACATAAACAATACACTAATGTACGTGGTTCACCCCTCCCAGGGGTTACGTCCACCAAATCTGCTAAGCTTTTATTAGATTACTTTTCAAAAGGATTACAATCTACAATACACTAGCCTTGATGCTAGGCCTTTCCCTTCGAATAATAATATTAACTCTAAACATTTTTCAGTAAACCTTGCATGAATATAGTGACTGAAACAATTCACAGGGGGTAAGGCCCAATCCATCAAATCCACTATGGTCAAGGTCTTACTTTTCCTACCAGCCACACTTATGCTTATGATTTTGTTAACTCTAGTTTTCAAAAGGAAAAGCATAAAACACTACAAGGAAAACATAAATAGATACTTTTGAATCATCTAACCAAGGAAGGAATTCGAGGGTTATCACCTTAAGTCCGCAACTATGTGATCTCCTATCCAAAACCGTATACAAATTAAGTTGTATTGATGCCCAACATAATTAATAGATTCATATCTATGGAGTACCGACAGAGGTTTATCAACCCCATATGTAAAAATAATGCTACAAACTGATTACAATCATGATTATGTTGTGGCCATGGTATTCTATACTTTCAGATCTATATAGATATTTAAGGTAAGGCCGAGGATTATCGATTATACATCGATGATTCCAATTTACATATAATTAATGTCGTGTAAAACTATAACAAAATCAAGAGGGTGTGAAAGTGATATGTAGTGTTCAGATCATGCCTCACTTTGGGTAGGAGACAAAGCGCTGCCCTTGAATATAATTTAATGTATTCTATCTCCACGATACTGTTACTAGGATAACAACTTAAAATATATCAACCTCTCTATGGAACCATGACCACGTATAGTTCGAAACCTTAAAAGTTTGGTCGGCTGAACGAATTTAGGAGAGAATCCATACCCTAGTTTCTTGACGCGCAAATTGTAGTTTTAGTCTATCAAAGTTTTCAGAATCATGATCCATGGTTTTATGCTTATTACCCCAAAATAATACCTACAGTTTAAAACCCTCCTTGGAAATCACAATGATATATTTTCTGGATCACAGTGATAGTATATTTTTTTTTAAACCCCAAAGAAAGTAAAACAAAAACCATTAACTTTTGTACTACTCTGAAGAAGGCAACAGTACCATACTAACCCTATTCAACTGGGCGTGAAGCTTGGAGAGGCGTAAGTACGGGATCCAACCATAATGGATTCACCGTGTAGGTAGCTGGTCTGAGTACTAGAAGTCAATGCTCAACCAACACAAAAGTAAAATCGTGCCTTGTATACTACCGATATCTCCTAGTTAAAACAAGTCGATGGTTCAAGATTTAAACATAAATCTATCTTACTAGAATTTTAGATCTAGATCCAGCTAAAAAGTAGAGGTTAAACATAACCTTAAATTCTATACAACGGTTCATACTTATAGAAGATCCGATGCAGTGGTAGGTATTACTCACCTATATGGGATATCCGGTTGTCACCCCCTTCTCTCTACACATCGTCTTCACTCCTTGTCCAAGAGAACGCCAAAGCATTCCTTGCGAGTAGGGATAGCAGAGGTAGGACTGCGACCGCATTCCTCCACTATGAGGTTCCATTTCTCAATAAGCTCAGTGAGAGCACGCCCCCTCTCCTTCTCCTCTTACTCCTTTAACTACTATTGCAGCCCAAAATATTCTCCTAAAACCGCACCGAAAAAGCAGAGGTCATGCTAAGTGGAAACCATGCCTAAAAATTCTCCTTCGTGAGGATATTTTTTTTATTTTTTTATTTTTCCTTATTTGGTTTCCTTTTTGCCCCTTTTTATCTTTTCCCAAGTTACTATATGTTTCTTTGGAAAGAATCCCGGCTCCTCATCCTTTTTCCTAGACCTTATCCTTAATGTTGGGTTTCGCATAATTATCCAATTCCTTACAACCTTACTGAGCTATTCTTTTCTTTTCTTTTAAGAAAGAAAAAGGGTTCTATCAAATGTTATAATATATATAACACATATACATACCACACTTGCCAACGTAGGGCGTTTCCCCATAAACTCTTTATATTTGAGAATCATTCCATATAATATTCATGGTGTACTATATATGTTCCCAATATTAAATCGAGGTGTCATGATGACCTCCTCTTCTCTTTTTATTTTGAGATGATTACCTCATATAGTTCCTTAATAATTAATTCTTTAGGATTTTTTAACTTTTTCGACAAGTTCTTGACCCTTTTGTCGAGGTATCGTGGATAAATATTATTTGAATTTAATTAAATAGGCCATGGTATTTTCTTTAATTGGGCTAAAATGGCAAGCATCAGAATCCCTATAGGATTCCATAGTCTTAAAGCTCCCTCATTATCTTCATACTCATGGGTTTAGTTCGCCCCTCGCTACGTTGTGTCATTACCTTTCATCTCCTAATTTTTCAACATAGGTATTTAACTTGTATAAGTTGCACGCTTTTGCTTCTGGTGGGGCCTTGGCCTTGGGATCCTCACCAGAAGCAGGTACAATGTACATCTGTAATCATAATAAATTAAGGCTACACAGTAGTGACATTACATTGTAAAGTGAGTCTCTATATATTTCTCAGTTGCTTACCTCATGTTTTTTCTCGATGTGAGTCTCTGCGTTTTTCTAAGTCGCTTACCTCATGATTTTCTCAGCGTTAGTTCTTATGCATTTTTCCTATGTGCTATGGTCTATCCCTGGAGTGACCACGAATTTACTCTTCAAGTGTGGACTGTGATTTACTCAACATGACTATCAGAGGGTATCAAAATGACTGAGTGGCTCTTGTCCTAAGTGATTGTGTGTCCTTAGAATGACTATTTTGGACATGACTGAATTACTCAAGCCTGTGCCTTTGACTGAAACCTCTCTTTCTATTGACTAAGAGTGTAAGGTCACTTTCGGTCTGCTTTAAAACTCTCTCAGGGTACGTATACGGTTTACCTTGCTTGACTTGTCCCTTCGGTGACAAGATCAAACTCAGAATTATCTGAGTATAAGGTGGATTCAAATAATGGTTTTGATTCCTTAATGTTGTATCTCCTGCACTTTATTTATTCATTCTTGTACATGAAATATGGTATCATATTTCAATGACCAACCTTAACATAGTGACCAGCAGAGCATTAGAATTAACGTAGTGACTAGCGAAGCGTTAAGTTGAAAGAGATGAAAATTTGTAATTTTTTTTGGGGTAGTGAACAAATCTCTATTAATCGAGGACTTTGCACATGCTTATATGCCACATTTTGACCATTTTTCCTCATCAATTTAAAAAAAAAATTGATTTCAATATGCTATCCATTTGTTTAATGATTTATCTTGTTAAATCTTTTATTGTTTGCTATATGAAAAATGGAAATTATTAATTTGGTTGGTGAACTAATCACTAATAATCCGGGACTTGCACTGTCCCAAGCCACAAGAAAGATTTTTTTTTTATATATATTTTTCATAGACAATTGCAAAATTTGTGAGGTAAGAGTTCTATCTATAATTTCATGTAGTGGAACTTGTTTTGAAATTGGAGGAAAACATAAATTTTGAGATACATATTCTATCTTTGTTCTCATATATTTTTTATTTTTGGTAAAGGGATTTATTCTTTTCAAAATTGTTGTATTTGAGTATAGATATTTTTTATCAGGTCTTTGGTTTATTCCTATGTTATTGCTCATGTAAAATTAAATCCATATTAAAATGTTTAACCATTGGTTTTAATTTCATGGTTATGTTATGTAGAATTTTACAAGGTTGAGACTTCAATCCTCATTTCTTTCTTGTCTATTTTGGCGAATCCCTGAAACCTAAAAGGGCATGGATTCAAGTTTTATCTGGTGCATTCATTGCAGTTTGCTTGAAATTTTGGATAATACTATTTTTTATTGTGTTCACATTCTTGTTGTTTTGGTCATGGGATTAGATGGAAAATTTTCTTAGAGCTTTGCAAGTAATGATGTTTTGAATGATCTCTACCATAGTAGAAAAATAAAAAAGCACACAAGGGAACTAGTCAAATGCCCATGTTTTGCATCCAATTTTTTTTCTAAGTAAGACCACGTGGGTTTCCCTGCATTTCATAGATGGTACCCGATGTAAATGTGTTGGTGCAGATTATGGAACCTGACCTGTTACGGACATTGAGTGAGTAATACAACAGAGGAATATGGACTGTGGGATTAACCCTGATCCCTTCTGAAGCTCAAAGTATTGAACCACTCAAGCTACCATACAAGGATAAAATTTCACATCCATTTTAGTCCATTGTTGTTTTAGAATGAAAGTATATGCAACAAAACCAAAAATTCTAAGATGTTTCACCTTAGCCATTGGTCTACAATTTTGCATCCAATTTAGAGTCAAATTATATGTAACAAAAGAAAAAATTATGATATTATTCACCGTGGGTTTTCCCACACCAAGCTTCTTCAAGTGCACTATCTTCTATGATTGTGGTGATCAGATTTCCAACACCAAGCTTCTTGAAGTGTATTGTTTTGCATACTGGGTTAAAATTTTGCATCCAGTTTACTCCATTGGTCTTTTAGAATCAAAGTATATGTAATGAAACCTAAAAGATTGAGATGATTCAGCTTGGGTGTTCCCACACCAAGCTTCTTCAAGTGTACTGTTTTGCATGATTGTGGTTATCAGATTTCCTCCTTAAAATGTAAACACCTATTTTTTGATTAACAAAAAGGGGAACAAATACTTGTCATCAAGCAAAGAGGGTGTCTTCATGGTGCTGTATTATTCACTATGCAAAAGCTATGAAACACCTTTTCTATTGCATGTTTTACATTAATAAATTATTGTGTTGCTTACCAGTTTACATAGGCTCATAGCAACCATCTTTTTCCTCTAATATTGAAGACAAACCATTAACATTCTTTCTAACTAAATGAACATTCTTGTTCAAACCTGGAACATAAAGTACATTTGAAGTTGGAGTTTCTTACCATAATAACTGTAGTTGATCAACATTATTCCCTTCAATAATATGAATCTTTCCGTTATTGAGAAATATTGTTTAAAACATTGATTTATCCTCTTCAAAATAATTTAACCAATATATCCCATTCATTATGTTTTAATGTACCTGAATTAAAATATTTCTCAACTTTCTCTTGAGAAGCAACAAAAACATAGTCTTCTAGTTTATTACTTTTTCCCTCCTCATTTTCTTCAATATTTGTTATTTTTTATTTGACTTATTAGGCTACTAGAAAATATTTATATTTAGTTGAATTAGAACTAGTGTTACCAATAGTTGTTATATTACAAAAACCACCTTCATTGGGTTGACTTAGTGATGTCGTGTTTATCATGTCCTTTTAAGCCTTCTACTGGACCAGAAAGCGCATCAATTGAGTTGGAGGTCATTGGGCTCTTGCTGGTATGGGAAATGTAATCATGCATGGCATGGACCCATGGATTCTTCTTAGATTCCTTGGATATGGAGAGCCCCTTAGAATTCCAAAAAGGTGCAGTGGACTATTCCCTTCTATTTGATCCTTGAGATGGGACTCCTAAAGAGGAGTGACCATTTTCCTTAGATTTATGCTGATAGACCTATGGCATACCATTGGGTTGTTGAGAAGGAGCAAGGGGCTCAATTTCCCAAGTCTTTTGAGTCTGAGACTTTAACTTCAAGGTTAGGATGGGTAGCAGAACCAATGAATGAGCTTGTTGGGCTTGGGGGTGTTGATGTTGGGGAGCTTTAGGGCCAGACATCAAGGGAGAGTCCTAGATTTGTGTTTTAGAGTCGCACATCTGAATCAAGTATTATGCAGACATAGTAACTCTCTGGAAGTATTGTTATCCACACATGTAAACTTGTTACTTGGTCCTTGGACACCTTCAAACATATTCTCTTATGAGGAAGGGGATTAAAGAAACACTTTGGCTTGTGGCAGATGAAATATAAGTGGGCTTGGAAATATGATCCATAAAGGACCAGAATTCCATGGGAAACCCAAGAATTTAAACCCATGTGGGATTGCAAATATGAGTAGTTTCCTCATTGAAGTTCTCAATTGACATGCTCATGCACTATAGTTCTAGTTGGGACCATGAATGAATCATCAACTAGGAATTGGCCATAACATTGTTGTTTGTGCAGCCGATCACTATTCTCGTCAATATTATGCTCGTCATCAACCCTTTCTGCCCTTTTTGAATATGTACAAGATAATTCCACATCAGTATGTTGTTTAGAAACAATAAATGATTCATTTGTGGTTGTCCTCTTGTGAATGGATAATTTCTCTCTGGGATAAGTGAGAGAAACATATTTTTCAACCATGGTAGAATTGGCCCTCTCAAGGAGTGCAATCACTTCTCATTTGATATAGCCTTCTCAATTTTTAGGATAGGCTTGCCACTAATGGATTCTAGTTCAAATATTGTTTTCAAACCAGTATCTAATTCAAATATTTTTTTTGATCACCATGGATAACACACAACTATCATTCATCTAAAATTCAAAGACACAAACCCTGTAATTGATTGTGTACGATCCATTCGTTTGATCTCTACCATATTTACACATTTAGTTTGCGATGCCTCTAGATTCTTGGCTCTACTACAATAATGTAGAAATTAATCTCATCTCATGAAGTTAATAGGAACTTCACCTTCCCTATCTCATTCTTCCATTATGCGAGATAGATTTGTACAGGAGCACTCGACCCTTATCACACAGTCTCACATTTGATAGGTCCTTTATAGGACTCTATTAAAAATTCAACATACTTCTACAGAAATTGAAACCTATACAGGTACTATCCAACTTCATATGAACTGGAACCCCTTATATAGATTCTACCCAGCTATGCAAACTGTAATCTTCCAAGAAGATTCTACACAACTGTGTTTCATCAATTATACTCACATAGAGTTACATAGAAATACAGTTATTTGAAACCTATTCTATGCTTCACAAAGTCATATAATCATTCATAATTGCTTTGTCTCTTCCCCAATAATAGGTATGCATGCACGCAAAACATATCTTGCAATCCTTCATCCATTTAGACTGGTTCCTCGTTACAGTTATGCAGAGTAAAAAATCTTCTTCATTAACTAACATTCATAAAAAACATTCCAACTCTGAAATTGACCAGTCCCCTCAAAGATATAACTAGAAGGTAAGGTCCTGGCCTATTCTTTCTTCCCCTAAAGAGAAAATTAAGGACCTACCTGATTTTGAGAACTTAATAAAGAGCCATTTTTTTATCTCTCATGTTATGCTATGCCATGATTGATCAATGCAGTACACGTTGCTAGGAATGAAGATACTGTAGGGCTTACCAACCAATATACTAATTATATTTTCTTTCTAAAAAGTAGGCTAGATTTTCGAGGCTTAAAAAACCTTCTCAGTTATATATACATATGTGTGTGTGTGTGTGTGTGTGTGTGTGTGTGTACTAGTAGGAAAAGGTGTGTTTTTCTAGTTGTTGTCCCTACTGTTAATGAAAGAAAGGCCACTAAAAACCTTGAATCTATTGGTATTATTATATTAGCAGAATGGGTTTCAAGTGTTCTAGATCAGTTGTTTTTACCTATCATAGTTTATATTACAATAAGCGTCGCTCACACTGATTCATCTAGTCTCATCTCTCTTCTCGCCCCTTTTTAATAAAACGTTTGGCTAAAAGCAATGAAAACTTTCACTTTCAGGTGTCTTTATGCATTGACTGACGTCACCTAGGATAGCCCTTTACACTTTAAGGAAACAATACCATTACCCTTTATGCATTACCCCATTACCAATTATCATATAACCAATCTCCTTTCTTTCACTTAATGATAGATTGGTTACACCTAATTGTTTTAGACTTAAGTGACCATGCACTAATATCTAATGCGATCATAGCCTCTATATAGGAGAGTAAATAGAGAGGAGGAGGTAAGAATTAACAGTATGGGACACAGTGAGGCCAGATACGACTAAACACATTTATGGTACGAGAAACATCGGCCTTCTGGTCTTTCCTACTGAAACCCTACTGGGTAACTATCACCTCGTCTACCTCCTTCAGTTCCAATGGCTTATCCTTCATCTCGTGATGCTCTTCCTTTGAACATGCCTTTATTTTGATATTTATTTTGAAAAGAATGGAGATCAGCACACAAGGAAGGATTTCACTACAGCTTCTTCAGTTTCAGTGAATCACTACAGAGATTGAACTGAACTAGGAGTCTATATAGGGAGTCATTATTGCACTAATTGATTCCAAATAGCGTCACTACATGAGAGATCTTAACGAAATATTTACTTTTATAAGGCTTTAACGGCTGAAGTAGTGTATCTAAGGATGGAAATGGAACTGACTTTACAGACTGAAGCTAGTATTTCTTTCTTACTACATGGACTCTTAAGGCCGTCTATAAGTCCTTATTATATAACTCTATCTAGTAGTGGTTTATCCTTCAAATCTATGTTGGAAAAATGGCTAGATATGGCTCATGTTCACCTTCTCTGGTGGTGGCCATCACTGTTCAAATTTCTTCAAGTATTATTACCTACAGATCTGCTGGTGTGAGACTTTATCACTGTTCTTCAAAGTTTGTGCCGTGACTACTACTGGTTTATAATATTTAAGAATAACCTCTTCTAATTGCTGCTATGATATATCCCTGGGAAATGGTATATGATGGTAGGAGATGTTACTGCCACTCAAATGTCCTCTAAATTCCATCACAACGGTCTTCTAAAGATATATTCAACCAGTGCCTTTTTCAGACCTAGCTGCTCTTCAAACAAAGGTATATGGCCAGGATCACGAAGACTATAGGTATATTGAAGCTCAAGTGAGATGATTCCAAAAACATCAAATACATTACACACAGACTGTATAAGATAAAAGAACACAACAATTGTTGAATCTTCCCTTTCTCAATCAATAATAAAACTGTAAATACAAGAAGAAAAAAATTGACTAACTTCTTCTATGGCATTGTATTCTTTGTTTGTCCTGGTCCCCCCTTTTTTATGCCCATAGCCTTACATTTATACCCACAAAGCTGAGCTTCCAGAGCTGACTATCATCCTCTGCTACTGTTGACATTTTGCCTATGTGTTTTTTGTATTTATGATTTATTGCTGATTGTTGATTATTTCAGCAAAAACCAGTGATTGAGATGATGAAATTGAACTTTTTTTTAGTTTTCTTTCTATTTTTGTTCTCTTTTGAAGTTGTTTTTATTCCTTTAAATCATTGCAATAGTTTAGGTTTGCCGAATGTTTACTTTGTTGACCTTGTTTTACCATCCTAGTATTTAGCAACTTTTCAGTGCCATGTACTACTAATGGTCATCCTTATGCAACTTATTATCCATTTTTTTGGCACCATGTACAACATCTTATGATCATATTTATTGCGGTTATTATCTAGAACAAGAGCTCCACTACGGTATCCAGAATGACTGCTACACTGGATGATATATGTAATTGTTCATTTGTTGAATCTGAACAGTTACATTTGAATGATAATATGTATTTGTGAATTTGACCCTTTTTTAATAGCAAAATGATAAATGATCATATAATTAAAACGTTTTTATTTCTATCATGATTATTTTAGATGTATTTTTTTGGTATGGTTTTGATACATAATTCATGAAGAATTTTGAACAACTCCTTGTTTTATTTGAGAACATGGTTGCAAATAAAATTGAAGACAATACATAAATGTAATGGCTATGATCAAAACTCATTTTCAAGGTATACAAATAATAAAACAAGGTAAATGTTACAAGCATTTAATGTCAATGAGTGTGTTATTATTGTGTAAGAATAAAATATTTATGGTTCAATTAGATGTAGATGATGAAATTTGTTGTTGGGTTCAGTTTTTAAGCTTCCATATGAAGATAGACCTCCATATACTATGAGGGATAAGGTGAAAAGTGTTTTTCCATCTTCCTGGTCATGTTTCATTGAATGAAAAGGCTGTGTGGTGCACTATCATATATGAAGAGATGAGTATGAAACTAATGCCAAGTTAGTGGAATTGTTTTAGAATCTTCATGACATAAATAATGGGGATAAGATCACCCTTGACACATTTGTGAAGCTAAAATTGTTGCATTTTATCACCATCACTATTCATGCAACATAATGTTCTTGTTTTTAATCACCCTATTTTCAAATGGTTGAGTATGTGCATGAGTTATTTTTACAGCACACCAAAAATACCAACATACTAATATGTGCATGAGTTATTTTTTCAGTGCAACAAAAATACCAACATACCAAGATATTCAATACATCAAAATTTATCATGCTAATTCATGTGTCCATATTATAAATAGTTGTAATTATTCAAAACTAGTTTATTGTCTTTTTTGAAACTCATATATAGGAATGTAAGATGAGTTTATGGTTGGCATGTATGAGAATGATGAAATAGATTAGAGTTAGTGTTTGAAAATCTTCTTTAGTTCACATAATATAAGGATATTGCATTAACCTATCTTATGACTATGACAAGGTTTCCATTGTAAAAATTTTGTCTATTCCTACAACAGAACACACTTTTCAATAAGGAAACACATTTTTCTATTGAATATATCAGCACTTTGAGCACACAAAAATTATAATCGAGAACTATTAAAAAAAAAAGTAGACTATTGGTTTTTATGCTCGTAAAATAAGGTTATGGTAATGGATTTTTCTATTGAATATATCAGCACTTTGAGCACACAAAACTTAATTAATTTTGAGGAAGGTCTAAGAGGGAGGTTGCTAAAATTGATATCATTGTATGTAAAAATTCTATTTGTAAAAAAACAAAATTAATGAAAATGACACCAAAGTCAATGGAGGTGTAATCGTTAATGTTCTTTCATTTTGTTCTCAATACAACTTATTTTCATTACATGTAAATGCTCTCCATTTCTACATTACAAAATATTTTTTTCACATAAAGTTGTAAAGAATGTTTCAATATATTATACTCCTTTGCTTTAAGTGTCTCCATCTATATGTTCAATAAGAATAAGAAAAATGTTTCTAAGTGTAGCAACCCAAAATTTAATAAAATAATTATAAATAAAAACATAGGAAAATGTTGGATATAATATAATTGGTTTCTTAACTTAAAATTAATATTTATTAAAGAATTAAATGTTTTATACCTAAATGAATTTCATAATTGAAAGCAACTATAGACATTCACATTTTCATTTAGTGGTAGTTGAATTTCAATTCAACTTTGAGATAACTTAAGGTTGAGCTATATATTCATTAGTTATATTTAAATTAGTATTTGCAAAATCATGAGATTGTGCCTTCTTATGTTTTAAAAATATGTATCAAGTTAGAAATAGAAATGTTGTTCTATAATGTTCGAACTCAATATTTATATTTGAAGCCATTAAAACATCAGCAACATCAAGAACATATATATGAATTTAGCTTTATCAATGCCGATAATATATATTTAAATTAATATTGTTAGAAAGAGCTTATCTTAGTTTTGATAATTATATATGTATTCTCGACTGAAGAGGCCAACCACATGAAGGTGGAAGCTCATTTATCCCTTCCCACCGACCCACCCTAGAATCAAAGAAAAAAAATTCATCAACCTTGATGTGTTTTCGATTCATATGAAATGTGCCAGTGGCATATTATCAAGAATGGCATTATGATCTTCTATCAAAAATTTCCATTGTCTATGCTTGGAATTTTTCCTACTCTTCACTACCTTCAACTGAAACCGGGATGCTATGATGAAATGATTGTATTGAGCACATATAACATCTAGCTTATAGTCTTGAAAAGGAATATGGTATTTAAATTTCCTTACTTCTACAAAGAAATGTCCCATTATAATCATTGAAACCACACCATACGTATAATTTTACGGGTCTTTAAATTATTGCATCAATGTTCTTTTTGACCTAGTTCATCTCAATAAATAATAATGCACTTTTTTCTAGATTATCTACCTGTGCAATGAAAAAAAATACATCACCTTCTCTAAACAAATCAGAAACATGATCATAATCTTTTTCAATCACAAGCACTACATTGTCATGCTCTACATTGTTGATATTTCCAAATGGGGGCAATGGTGTCAATTCTTTGTGTCTCCATTGTTTCATAAATTTCTTAGTTTGGTTTTGACACTCATGCAAGGACTCTACATCATCAATACATTCAAGACAAATTCAAGATTACTTTTGTTTCTCGATTGCGTGTATATTTGTCATTTTCTTACTCTTAATGGAGTGTAAGCCCCTTGTTTTTGGGACTGTAGTACAATTATATGGAATTGATCTATCAACATAACCCATTGCAATATTCCATAAAAACCTTCTCACATTACCCATCCTTTCATTGAGTTCATGGCTCAAATTTTGTTTGCACCAATTAACAACATCGTTTGAATTTGCAAGGTGAGAAGCAAAGTGATTCATTTGATATATCCTGAGTGCATGTTTCACGTAGGCCCTAGCACCATCATTTTCTCCTTTTCCACGCCCCGTTTAAAAGAATCTCCATGTGTGGCGAATATCTATGTTTCTATGAAGGCGATACAACCATAAGAATGAGCACGCTGATTTAAATTGACCAGCAGAACCATCTAACCACACCCAATGTTGTTTAAAAGTCACCTTTTGTCTTGATAATTATTTATAAAGCATACAAAAATAATGTTGGACAAAACATGTATCATGTGTACGATCATCACTGATGCAGAAATGATACTCCTTAATCACTTCATGATTATTTTCATTGTTATCAAAACCATCAACATCAAGCTCTCCATGTCTATATATAATATGAACAAGTATAAACACTTGATCTGAATGATAATACTCACTCTGTAACTCTTTTGCGGAGTGAAAGTGTAATTTTCAAGAAAATCAACAATGGATAATGTTGTTCCCTTTTCCAAATACATCTCATGATTGCTTGAACTGCAAGTCCTTCCACCATGCTGAGTGAGGGTGGTTGATATATTCATATATTTGATCCTTGAACAAATTCATAAAATATGTCAAAGAGATATCACTTTCAACTAAATTAATCTTTCTTGATGTTGATGTTGAATCTGTAACAGGCATATAATCAACATATTCATATATCTTCTATTTCACAATGTAATTTCATGTTTGAGGATCATTTGCATCAATGTGGTAGTTACCATTAAAAAGGGCCAAATCAGAACATTCCTCACATTTTTTACCCCCAATGCATTGTTTCTTACAGAATACTTGATCACTCTCTCATGCACATAGTATTTTAGATACAAATTCATGAACACTCGCAGGAGGGGGGTTATTTGGCCAACACTGCATGCCAAAATCTAGAAATGTATCATAATATAATTTGAATTCTACATAGTATCGAAAACAACATGTGTCACAAACTAGGATGGTCCTGACATACCATGGTTTAAGCTTCATAATTGTGCTAAGGGAAATATTCTCATCAACATTACTCTCCATAAAAGTTTTGAACATTTCCACTTCATTGATCTCTGTTATGTGTTTGGCATGAGGCTCATAGTTTCCTTTCGATATATGATGTTGCACAACATCCTTTTCATTTGCTAAGACACGGGAGTTTAAATGGAAAAAAACCTTTCACCCTGTCTCTCACATTATCTACAAGTCTATCTTGATAAGGTTTCCTACAGATAACACCCCAACATGCAACTTCATCATCCTCATCTAATTGAACCCTAATGTTTTTATGCTTCCATAAACATTTTCTGGATGATTTTATCATTCTTGCGGTAGTAGACAACAAACAATTATTTATAGTGTTTTTTGCCACAACCCGTGTTAGAATAGATTTTTGCGCAACCATGTAATTATGAGATCGTTTTTTTGTAAGTGATGCAAGGAACGATGCCAAATTTTGTGATATAGTCTCATTTGATTTAGCCTATTTGACATTTTTAATGCCCAATAATGTCATTGCATTTCTTAGACATTTTCGCTTTAACAACATATTTAACAATTGAGCTTGTTCTATGATAGAAATACCTTCAAAATATTCTTTGACTATCTTTTTTACTCTGTAACGAGTTATATGATCAGGCATCAAAGGTCCCATTTCTTCAATTTTACTTGAATCCATATTATCCAAAAACGTATCATCAATGATGATATTGTTGCAGCTTCTAATTAATCTCTGTGAATTTGTAAGAGTGGTAGGATGTTATATGTTGGATGTTGACCCTGCATAAAAATAAAAAAGATAACAACAAGACCCAACAAGAGTAATATGCTAAGAACTATTCTACGAAAAACCTATAGGTTTTCCAAAACAAGGTTTTGCACCAGAGAAAGTAAAATTACCTAGAAGTAGTCTCAAGAAAATGGCCGCCATAAATCACAGGTTAAAGTAAATGTCCACAGCATATGGTCAAGTTGTACTCTATTGATATTTCTACCTAAACATGATCTCAATTTGTATTAAGCATTTTTGATGAAAAAATTATGGATCTTCCAAAATAGGGTTTCACGATAAATTTTTGAGAAAGACCTGAAAATGACTAAGTGTTGGAAAACTGACTTAAGTGGCATTGGGAAAATTCCCTGCATACCTAATGGGTGAATGATAAAATTAATCTAAAAATGCCATGCTCTAGCTTGTTAAGAAGGATATCTCTCCATATTCTTAGTTTTCACAGAAAATGTTTGATCACAAAATTAATAGCCTGCCAAAGCAGGGGTTCAAGTTGCTTTCAAACCAAAGTAGCAAATCTGCCTAAGTCATGGTCTCAGCAAAATACCTGACAGCTTGTGGCTTGAAGAAAATTATTGCACTGTATGGTCATTGTGTAGATGGGGCTTTTGTCTACCTGTCCACATCTTCAGATCGAATTGAAAGTACCTGAGGAAATAGTTATGGATCTACCAAAATAGGGTTTCAGGCTAAACTTTGGAGAAAGTCCTGAAAATGACCAAGTGTTGAAAAACTGGCTCAGGTGGCCTTGATAAAATTCTTTCCGTACCTAATGGGTGAATGATAAAAATAATATGAAACTACCATGCTCTATATTGTCAAGAATGATAGCTCTCCATAGTCTTAGTTTTCACAGAATGTGTTTGATGACAAAATTAACAACTTGCCAATACAACGGTTCAAGTTGCTTTTACACCAAATTAGCAAATCTTCCTAAGTGGCCTTAGGGAAATGACCGCCATAGCTTGTGGTTTGAAGAAATAACTACACCATATGGTCATTTTGTAGATGGGTGTTTTCTCTACCTATCCATGTCTTCATATCGACTTGAAAGATCCCGAGGAAGAATTTATGGATATGCCAAAATAGGGTTTCAGGATAAACTATGCAGAAAGTCATGAAAATGACTAAGTGTTGGGAAACTAGCTCAGGTGTCCTTGAGAAAATTCCTAATGTACCTAATGGCTGAATGATAAAAATAATCTGAAACTACCATGCTCTAGATTTTTTAGAAGGATATCTCCCCATAGTCTTAGTTTTCACAAAAGGTGTTTGATGAAAAAATAAGAGCCTGCCAAAACAGGGGTTAAAGAAAATACCTTGAAAAAAAAATTATTTGTGGCATGAAGAACATGGATAGTGAGAAATATCAGTAGATCTGCAAACTATGATATGTGAACTCTTGGCTACAATATAGATATAAAAATTCTCGGCTGAAAACTAATCTTTAAACTCTCCACTAAAAAACACTCTGCAAACTCTCAGTGGAAAAAATATCTGCAAACTATCGGCTAAAAAACTCTCTGCAAACTATGGGCTAAAAAACATATTAAAACTTCTTGATTGAGAGATTGATAAAAACTCTCTCATATGAGAGCCTATATATACACCTCTCAGCCGAGAAATTTTGGAATCTCTTCAGAATCACGGGAGTTTAATGTGCCGGCCCCTAAAGGATTCTCAAAGCATTATGTGACAAAACTCTCTGCTGAGATATTTTTTTTTTCCTCCAAGAGTTTTAAACAAGTTTTGGCCGAGATATTTGCTTAACTCTAGTTAGATTTTGAGCAAAACTGACTCTCACCCGAGATATTTTAAATCTCTCGACAGAGAGTTGTTAGTCGACATTTTAGCACCATTTCTGTAGTTTTCAGAAATGTCTCGCTTTAGCAAGGTTGAAACACTACAGAAAATGAGAATTACATGTTGGAGTTTATACCAGTAGATTCGTCACTCAATCTAATTTCTCATCATCATATATATATATTAATTTCATTTAGGATTTATATTTTTTACGATTTTTTTTCTAAACTTTATCATTAAAAACATTAGTGACTTAAAAATCAGTGACAATAAAAATTCAATATCATTACAAAGACGAAGCCAATTTTTTTTTTTAAAATCACAAGTTTGTTCCTTGCAGTGTCCTCTTCAAAAGGGTGCTTTTATTTTGTTTGATAAGAGTCACAATTGAAAGAAAATGAGACGACAAAAACACGTGTCAATAAGGCATTGTTTTTTGTACATATGTCATTTCAACAAATAATAAAAATTAGCGTATAAGTCAGAAAATCCGAAACATGTAGTCCATGCACAACTGCAATGAGTGTTTATTATGATTATACATTTCATTTCCCTAAAATAAATAACTATCTCTAAGAAATGTAGGCCACAAAGGTCACTCATTATTTATACTTAAAATTTTAAAGTATATGTCATTGGTGCCCACCAAATGTTCCCCACAATATGTTGATAATTAAAAAAATAAAAAATATGAGTACATATCTAATTCAATTCTCTAAAACATTTGTGTTTACTTCAAGGTGAAATTCCTAAGGGAGATATCGGTTTGAAGGGGTTGAAGTTGAAAACATAAAAATTTGCAATTTGTTTTGTCAAAAAACAAGCAAAAGTGTTTCCCAACTTCATGTTTTCACCCTTAAATTTAAATGTAATGAACGTAACCATATATATCTAGTCTATTGAGTAATGGGAATAACAAGGAATGCATATATTTTTTTAGGGAAAGTAGATAATATGTGCTTATGTGTCTACACAAGTTTTGAATTGTCTTTAGAAATATGGCCAAACTCGCAATCTTAGGCCCAATTGTGATATTCATTCATTCATTATCAATAAGGAGGTTGTTCGGATATTTTTGGATGAGGTATGTAAAGGGGGTGGCAGTATTTTCAATCTCTATGTTGTAATTCACTGTTCCACAAACCTCCCCAATAGATCCAAGTTCATATCTCACCTATGTGGTCCTAGTAAGTTAATATGCCATGTTTTCATATTTGACCATCCAAATGCATTTCAACTTTTCCCTCAGTACCATTTTTTTATTTTCATTGGAACTTTGGTATAAATTAGTTCAAACACTTCACATCTGATAAGCATAATATTTACCTGTAACATGCAGGATTGCATGATCCTTTATGACATCAAGTATAATCCTCTTTTCCTTAATGTCCTTCCTATCAAATGATACATTTTTTGTAGCATCTATAGGTACCGTCACTAGTTTTTCTTGAGTACTATTCACAACATCCCACAACTCATTCTCCTACAAAATTAGAGCTATCTTAGATTTCCAAGAACTGAAGTTGGTTTCCCCGTCCAACCTTTCATCCAAACTCAACCCAATGTCCATATCATTGAAAACTAAAAGTACAAATCTGTTTGGTTAACAAAGTTACCTTCCCTTTGTAAGTATGAAAGTACACTTCCTTCTTTTAAGTCTTCCCACTTCACTTGGCGCTCTAAAACCATGTAAATTTTCTTGTTCCCAAACTGGTTTCAAGTTTTTCATTGCATAAATTTTAATGCACAAACCCAATTCATTAAATACTGCTACAAATGCTATTTTTCATCCGTAAAAATATTGAACTTCAAACACTTGGAAACTTTTACAAATTTTGAATAGGCATAAATGAAAGTACAACCACACTATAAAAGATAAGACTCAAAATTTTAGCCAAATAGGCCCAGTAAAAACCCCTAGGGGAAAAATTGATGCGAGAGAGTGATTCTTTTTCTTTTTCAAAAACTAAATTACAGTAGTATAAAAACTCAAAAATTACAACTTATCTCAACCATGAATAACCAAATATCTACTTCGAAAAAATGTGTTGTAGATGCCTAGGTTTATGTGCATTAATTGCCTTGAAATTTGTGCCCTTCACAAGTTGTATGAACTACCTTCTCATTGTCAAAGCTATTCTCGACATTCTTTCCAACCTCAGACTTTTTTGTTGGTTTATGTGCCTATATTAAAAATACTAATATTTCTCAATTTATGTGCCTTATTCAACCTTGAAAATTGTGTCTCTTCCTACAAAAATACTATTGTACAATTTTGTTGTACGATCTGCATTAAATGCTTAGTTTCATTCCTAAAAAAACATGCCACTTCTTAGGATGATCATGCTTCCTAATATTTCCTTGAATTTTTTGTTTTTTACTACTATATAGTGCATACAAATACATGCTAATCCTCTTTGTCTTATGTTTTTCATTTCTTCTTGGAAATCATGCCCTAGATGCTCTCTCTCCAACTCATCCTTCTCTTCTCAAAAGGTCAACTTCTTTATTGCTCTCCAAAATATATTTGGTGAATGATCATAATGATGCTTTCAATACCTATTTTTGGTCTTTTTATTCATGGATACTACCTCTAATATTTAATGGTCAAGATTAGATCTTGGACCACTAATATCAATGGTTTAAAATAAATGCTCATTAATTTCTCATTAAATGAATTTTAATGCACCTTATTGTTCATCTAAATACTTAATGAGACACTTAAGTATTAACTCCACTTTATTTCTCATGCATTCACCTTTTAATTAAAAGTCACGAGGTCAATTTGTAATTAAATTCCATGAAGTCACATTTTAAATTAAAAGCCATGAAGTCACTTTATAAAGTAGATTTATCTCTCACAAAGCTATTCTCACTTAATAAAGTCACTAGGGATCACTTGGGCACTTTTACACTCCTAGGCACACGAAGTGGAAAAAACTTGTCCTTGGTATAATTTTTAACATAAGAATGATATTGTTTCCTTGTATTTATCTTTCAGAAGCCTCCCATAGTTTCCTACTTATATACTTTGTCAAGTTTTGAACTATGATAGAAGTGATTTTGTTGAAGTTGTTAATGCACTTGGGGATGGGGTGAATTGTGAAGGTTTGGGTGGGGGAGGATACATTGTTGGACTATCATCTAACTCTGATTTGATATACATTATTTCCTCCCTTAAAGACAAATGGAAACATATCTATAATTTGGAAAGCAATTTTATAGTCCTTTGATTTAATTGAAAGAAAGTTGGCATGCGTAATTGGAAGAGGCGTAATGTAAAAATAGGTCTGGATCCCATGGCAGGAAGTAGAGGTAGACATCTATTTCGATAATTGGGTATATTACCCTAAAACAAATTGTGAACCCACAAACCAAAGAGTTATGGAGGAAGGGATGGCCTAGAGATAAGAGAAATAAGGCAATCAATTGAAGAAACTTGCATATGGCATCATTGCATTTCCACATTCAGGGATGGTCATATCTACATTAGGGAGGAATATGAATTAATATGGGATTTATCATCATCAGGAAGATATACTTTAAACAAAGGTTATATATATGTATGAGTTTAGAAGCTCATGACAAAGAAACTCATAGGTGGTGGAAACACACATGGAATTTCAAATGTCCTTCAAAGTAAAAAATGTTGATGCAGTGTGCATTGGAGGATAAAATACCAACTTGGGACAAACTACAAAAGTATTTCTATGAGGGCACAAACATGTGTTCATTATGCAAGTTGTCAAAGGAATTGGCAAGACACTTGTTTGTTAGTTTCCCTTTTGCTCAACAAGTTTGGAAGGATTTTTTAAAGCAAGTCAAGCTTAATCTTATTTCGGATGGAACCATGGTTGAACGATTTTTTCAACTATGGATTTTCAACTATTCACATAACTCACTTAGATCTCTTCCTCTAATAATCAACTTAGGGCTTTGAATTTTAAGAAATAATGTCATTTTTTTTAGAAAAACATTCAATCCCATATTTGATAGAAATAAACATCCTAAATATTATCTCCTTCTTTCTATAGGTGAAACTTTGCTCCACCAATTTTCCAAAATTAGAGGAGAAGAAATAAATAAGTCTACTACTTGGTAATTTTTTATGGAGCATCCTGATAGAATGACTCTTTAAGTCGGGGAGGGGTAGTTCTTTTTTTACCCGACCAATACTCTTTCAAACTTTCTATGGGGTTTGGAGAAGGATTAAAAAACTACGCAGTACTATTCGCACTAAAAATATTGTTTATCTTCACTTTGGGAAAAGAATTTCGAAATCTACAATTTTTAAAGACTCAATGCTTACAATTTATTGCATAAAAATAAGATTAGTGTTGCACAAATATTCGACTTATTCCTTCATTGATTGAGATTCAAGATATTGCTAAAAAAATAAACTCACTCTCTTGCACTCATGTATATAGGGACCACAATAAGGAGGAAAACCCCTTATCTAAGGAAGGTCTTTAGTTGGTTAAAGGGAAGTTAAAAGTGACAGAAAATAGATAGGACCAGTCCTTCAAATTTTATCATTAAAATAAATGGATACTTAATTTAACAAAGCCTCAATGATGATCAATGCCATATTTTTTTTATTTTTTGGACCAATGATCTGAATATATGCATTTTTGTTTTTCCCTCCTTTGGTATAAAAGGATGTACTAGATGCAATCTATTTTCAGAACATTCTTGTAGAACCTATTTTCGGGAAGATTTAAAATTTTGATGTTAAAATTCTAGTCGCTTCCTGTTGAGGTTCACAACATAATTCTCAGACATGATATTTTGAAGACTATTTATATGTAAGGCTTATATATTTGAAGATCGTTTATAAGTGATATATGCTTTGCATATATCTGGAAATGTAATTTTATACTCATTAATAAAATTATGATATTTTTTCCGAGGAAAAGAAACATAATTAAACCCCCTTGGCCCCTTAATACATGGAAATATATTTTTTCATTTTCCTATCATAGCTAATTCCTCAATATGAACCGACGTAATAGGATATTTCCTACCAACTTACCACCATGTGAGATGTCCTGATGAACACTTAAAGGGACCTCTATTGTAGGGGATTTCTACCCTTCTAACATTATCACAAAGAACTATCTTTCATTTGGGAATATGAACCCAAATGTGGAGAGTGTGAAACTTACACCCTCACATTTCGAGCTATTACCCTTTCACAAAATTTGGTCGTAACCATAACAAATAGAGTCTAATATTAAAAATGACAAGAGTGGGTGATGTGAATGTCACCCATGTTACAATACATTTGATATGGAATGTAAAAAACAATAACACTAAAAATAAAATTGGCAATAAATGAATATTTTTAAAAATAAACTAAAAATTCAAAAAAAAATCCATTTTTTTATGATTTATATTTGAATATTTTAAGTTTCTTAACCTTTTGATAAACAAAAGTAAAGAAATAGTATCTTTTGAAATAAAATCTAAAATAATATCAATATTTATTATTCAAATATGAAAAAATTAAAATAAAATATAAATTCCTTCAACAAAATAAAATTGACATTTCTATTAAAATAAGAAGATTAATATTCATTATCATTTAAGATTCTCAAAAATAAGAAATTTAATATTCATTATTTTAATTAATAATAATAATAATAATACTTAAAATAAATGAAACAAAGTTAAATCCATCTAATTTCGGGAAGGTTTATTGATAAGTTCTTATACAATCGAGTTTTATTCTTATATGAACAGAAAACCAATTCTCGTTCAATTCCTAACCTCCCCATCTTTGAAGGGTGAAATATTGCATTTGGCTCATAATCGTTTGAGCTAACCGTCAAAACTAAGGAATTTAATATTCATTATCCAATTCAAAAATATAATAAGAATTACTTCAAATAAAGAAAACAAATATAAATCAATCTAATTCCATAGAGTTTTACCAATAAATTACCATAATCCTTTAAAAGAGGTTTACCATTGAGTTATGCTAATCCTTAAGGACAAGATCACAAATTTCAAATTATTATTATACAATTGGGTCTTAAGCTTAATATCATAAGAAGAAAACATCAATCCCCATGGTAAAAAACCCCCTACAACAAAAATAATCTTTCCAAGTACCTTGCAAGCGAAAGGATCCATTGACTTGTGTAGTGGAATGAGAATTTAAAGGAAGTGGGAGGTTGTGTAACATATATAGATGATGAGAAAGGAGTTGCTAATGTAGAGGTATAAATTGGAAGTTGTTTTAGATTATTGGAATTCTCAGCATGGTCATCAAAACTGAAGCTATCTAAAGCTTAGATGATAGACGATTGTAATTCTAGGTATGTTCAACAAAACATACATTAGTATGAATAAGGATATAACATAACATTATATTAGTATGAATAAGGATATAACATGTTATGTTAGTTTTCTCACAACCAATGACTATTATATTGTGCTCATGTCTTCTTGAAAATTACTATTTTATGTTCACTAAGCACAAACATCTTTACATAGAAAATTTTCCTAATATTGAATAAATTTTAAATGAAAATGGGTTATCATAATATTATAGATTTGGAGCAAAGATGCAATCATCTGCATAAGGGTATTTCAAAGTTAAAGAACATCTTGGAAGGAGTGCTAGAGAAGCCACTCAATGCAAATCATTATGCATTACTTTACACATATCATTTGGAAAAAATCTCTATTCCCTCTTTATCTTATTCTTTTTTGTAATCCCAATATTTAAATATTTTAACTTTAAACATTCTTGAATGAATGAGCATTAAAATTTATTAAAGAACTATCTACGATATGTGCATAAAGAAATATCCATACGACCACTCATAACAACTCTATGATAGATACAAATTGGATTTTATGGAATACATTGAGTCATCGATAAGTGAGGTTTTTGTTTGTGCTTATTTTTTTTATTTTTGTACTAGGGAAATAATAAATTTGGGACGAAGTTGGTACTCGTTTTAGGGTTGAGGGATCTAATACGATTACCATTATACTCCTAGGTGCACCCACACAACCCACAAACATGGGTTATGAGTAAGTCAGGGTGATTTGAACTTATGAACTCCATTTACATGTCCTTCATAAGAAGTGAATCAACAATTGAGCTACACCCCTGCGAGCATTTATTTTCTTATGTTAATATTACTTTACTGAAAATATTCAATTTGGTTATTCTTCTTGCTCCTTTACATTCCATACCCATTGATAATATCGACATTAAGTCATTAATGAGTTTCATTTATGTTCTTATGCTAATATGAATTTGTTGGAAGTATTCAATTTGGTTATTCTTCTTTCTTCTTTACATTCCATACACGTTGATAATCCTCGCCCATTGATAAATTACGACAATCAATCAAATTATAGTTTATATTTCAAGTTTCAATTAGTACAACTTTACTATTAACATATGTCAATGAAATGAGAATTCTAAGTAGTTTGAATGTAGATGGGTGGGAAGTATGGAATACAACACTGTTCATTCAATGGATGAATTAGCACATCCAACATTCTGGCTTCCTATTTTATAAAGTCTACAAATAAAATCTTGTATCATTTGCAGTATAGAGCTATGAGCACATATTGTAGACAGATTTGTAATAAAGGTTAAGGCTCATTCATTCTAAAAATTTAAAAGATTTAAATACTGAGATTATATCAAAGAATAAACTAAAGAGGTATAGAGATTCTTTGTAAAAGATACATATAAAGAAATGAATAATAATCTGGATTGATTGGCGCTTCTGGCACTCCATCTAAGATGTTCTTTAACTTTGCAATACCATGGCTTATATGATTCCATCCTTGTTCCAAATCTATAATCTTCTTACCACCCATTCTCATTTAAATTTTATTGAAGGTAAGTGCTGGGTGCACTAAAATTAGTAATTTTGTATAATGTCCACTCCTGCAAAAGAAAATGAACATACAAAAAAATGGTCATCACCTGTGCAAAAACTAAAATAATGGTCATCACATTAATAAGCATATCTAAAATAAATACCGAACCCTGCTGAAAATAGAAAACCTTTCAGCTTGCTTAATATATTATAATCTAATTCAAATTAATAAGCATGTCTAAAATTACAATAGTTTTACAATTGTTACAATAAACTTACAATTGTCTAAGACTGCTTCCAAATTATCCCTTCCCTGCCGAAAATAACGAATCTTTCAGCTTGCTTTTGTTGCAAAAGATATATTGTCATGGAATCCATTTTCTCTTTATATAATACTAAGCATAAGATGCCTAAGACCTAAGTGTATAAGAATGATTTGAAATTTGTAATGTCGGCTTTTCTTTACATAATATTAAGTATAAGATTCCTAAGACCTAAATGTATAAGAATGATTTGAAATTTGTAATGTAGGCTTTAAGGTAACTAACTTAAACCTTGCTTAATCTTAGGAGAAGTCACCAATAAACCTCTCCAAAATTAAATAGATTTATATATATTTTTTTAAATTTAAGTATTTTGTTATATTTTTTAATTTGAAGAATGATTTTTTTTTTTGTTTTAAGACTTACCACATGATTATGAATATTAATTTTCTTACATTAATAGTAAATATCAAATTTCTTTTATTTAAGGTGTTTATATTTTATTTATATAAATCCTAACTTATAAACAAAACATGTTGGCTCATAGTAATTATAGTATTTTATCTTAAATTTGTTATGCATCTACAAATAATTTACACCTCAAGGAATTGGATCCCTTTGGATGCTTAATAGATCCATATTTAAAATGGATTTAGGGTGATTTGAATAATGAAGTTAAATGTATGTTATAACATGCGTAACATTCACATCACCAGCTCTTGTCATTTTTAGGATTACACAGTAAGAGTTATGATTAAGTCCAAAATTTTGCCAAAGGGTAATATCTCAAAAGGAATAAGTTTCACACTCTCCCTATCCATGCCCATTGTGATAATATTAGAAGGGTAGTCATTCCATAGGATATATGTCCCCTTAAGTGTGCTTCGAGACATACTGGCATTTTATAAGTCATACGTTTCCTACGAGATGCAAGCTTGTGAATTGTTGGCACACTAGCCCAACAGTAGCCCTAATTCTAAAACAAAACATTCACATCACCCATTCTCAATTTAAAAGAAAAAAAATGTATATCAAAATATCTAAACATTGAATATATATGAACAAAATTCCATATATATATATGACAATGTTTAAATAATAACCAACCATAACCTTATTTTAGCTCAATAAAGATAGCTACTAAGTCTAGTTCCCTTTAACTATATAACAACACTTACAAAACCTTTTTTAACTCATATAGTTATAATTTGAACCACCACTATTTATATTTTTAACATACAATTGCAACAATGATGTATTAGAGGGTTGGATTTGATCCCCATCAATGCTTGACACATCCTAGATTAATATGGTCAGGACTGAGTATTAGACTAAGCTTGGTTATTTGGAAGTTTCTCATGGTGGGCCATGAGAGGCTGATTGACTATGGCATTAGTTATGTAACGTGTATGGTCCATCAAAGAGTGTACATCTTATTTGCCTTATGTTGAAGGGGAAGATACTAATCTCATTACCACCCATTCTCATTTTAAATTTTATTTAAGGTAAGTGCTCGGTGTACCAAAATTAGTAATTTTGTGTAATGTCCACTTCTGCAAAGACAAGGAGCATAAAAAAATGGTCATCACCTGTGCCAAAACTAACATAATATATTATAATCAATAATATTAATAAGGATGTATAAAATAAATAGCGAACCCTGCCGAAAATAACGAATCCTTCAGCTTTCTTAATATATTATAATCTAATTCAGATTAATAAGCATGTCTAAAATTACAATACTCTAAAATTACAATAGTCTTACAATTGTTACAATAGACTTACAATTGTTACAATTGTCTCAGACTGCTTCCAAATTGTCACTTCCCTACCGAAAATAGCGAATCTTTTAGCTTGCTTTTGTTCCAAAAGATATATTGTCATGGAATCCATTTTTTCTTTATATAATATAAAGCATAAGACTTAATTGTATAAGAATGATTTTAAATTTGTAATGTCGGCTTTACGGTAACTCACGCAAACCTTGCTTAATCTTAGGAGATGTCACCAATAAACCTCCCCAAAATTAGATAGATTTATATATATATTTTTAAATTTATGTATCTACAGCCCGGTATGAGGTAGAAGTGTGATTCCGTGCTCAACGTGGAGATGACACGTGTCACATAAAAAAGTCGGCTTATATATCTATATATATACAAGTCGAATTAATAATTAATAATCTTAGGTGTGTATATATATATATATATATATATTTGTAAATAAATCAAAACACCTATACACACTTCAAAACAATACGTACAAGCTGGACCTTCGGAATAAGGCTGAGAGCAATTACAGATTTGGTATGCGAATGCGTGTAATTTAAGTTTCTATATCAAGTATGCATATGAGAAACGATTGAATTATAGAAAGTGATACGAGTAGATTATTATAGTATTTGATGTATTCTCGCCAACCCAGATATCAAATCCAATCTCCATTGTCTCTTATTAAATGCCAAAATGTTAGAATCAGAGAGCACCCATTAACCATAATGGAGAAGAATCAAAGAGCACCCATTAACCATAATGGAGAAGAGAAGGTTGTCGGGATCCACATTCGAGTTCAATGCAAGGTTTTTTGAGTGCGAAGTGCCGATGTCGCCTGCAGATGAGTTGTTCTGCAACGGACACATTCGTCCCATGAAACTCTCCGCCAGTCCTCAGAAAACACCGACGTTGCTGATGAATTTTGAGCAGTACAGTCGAAGCAAATTAGCACAATCATCCGTGATTTCAAAGGAAGGTAATGAGATGTAGCAGAAATGCAGGGTCCGACAGCGCCTGTGGAGGAAAGAGAATGAGAGTTGTCATCGTTGCACAGTGAGATCTCTTTTCCCTTAGAGGAAATCCTCCTCTGATCACTGGGAAGGGAAAGCAATAGGGCAAAGGAATTAAAGAATTAAGGTTAAAGGGGTTGCAGCTTCTCCTTCTATATTGCAGAAGCCGAGAGGGTCATGGAGAACATGGAGTTTAAGAGATATTTTTTTCCGCCAAAGTAAGAGCGAGTGCAGAGAGTAGGAGAGGCATGAGAGGGAACTTACCTTTTCAAGTTATGAAAAGTCATCGGTAGATAAAGAGAAATACAGGGCGCCAGTTCAAGGAAAACGCGCACAGAAGAAGAAGAAGCTGGCGGACACCAACACTAAGAAAACTGTTTCTGTTTATATGTCGAGTCCCAACAGGAAGTGGGTGCCAATATCCACCCAAGAGCTTCATTACATATCGATTCCACACAGAAAGGGCACACCGGCATCAGCACATGAGTTTCATTATAAATCGAGTCCCAACAGGAGGGGGATTCCGGTTTCAGCCCACGAGCTTCACTACACAGCAAACAGGGCTCAGGCAGAGGAGCTGAGGAGAAAAACATTCCTTCCCTACAGACAGGGCGTGCTCAGCTGCCTAGGATTCCCCTCCCCACCTGCATCCCCACAGGGTCATGTGTGGCAGCCTCTGTATTAGAGATGTTCCAAATCCATTTTCTCTGTAAATTTGTAAGTTCTGTATTGTTCAGGAAATTGTCTAAAATCATAATATATATATATATATATNGCGCATAATAGAGCCGGGTAAAGATGGATCTAAGCTGGTTATATTTTTCATTTGAATAATGAATATTATTTTTTTGATTTGAGACTTAGCCACATGATTATGAATATTGATTTTCTTACATTAATAGTAAATATCAAATTTATTTTATTTAAGGTGTTTATATTTTATTTATATAAATCCTAACATATAAAAATAACATGTTTGCTCATAGTAATTATAGTTTTTTGTCTTAAATTTGTTATACCTCTAGTAATAATTTACACCTCAAGGAATTGGATCCCTCTCTTTGCTTAATAGATCCATATTTAAAATGGATCTAGGGTGATTTGAATAATGAAGTTAACGGGATGTTGTAACATGGGTAACATTCACATCAGCCGCTCTTGCCATTTTTAGGATTAGACACTAATAGTTATGGTTATGTCCAAAATTTTGCCAAAGGGTAATAACTCAAATTCTGAGGACATAAGTTTCACACTCTCCCTATCCATGCCCATTGTGATAATATTAGAAGGGTAAACATCCCATAGGATATATGTCCCCTTAAGTGTGCTTCGAGACATATTGGAATTTTCTAAGTCATACGTTTCCTATTAGATGCAAGCTTGTGAATTGTTGGCACACTAGCCCACCACTATCCCTAATTCTAAAACAAAACATTCACATCACCCACTCTCAATTAAAAGAAAAAAAAATTGTATATCAAAATATCTAAACATTGAATAGATATGAACAAAATTCCATATATATATATATATGACAATGTTTAAATAATAACCAACCATAACCTTATTTTAGCTCAATAAAGATAGCTACTAAGTCTAGTTCCGTTTAACTATATAACAACACTTACAAAAACTTTTTTAACTCATATAGTTAGAATTTGAACCACCATTATTTATATTTTTAACATACAATTGCAACAATGTTGTATTAGGGGATTTGATTTGATCCCCATCAATGCTTGACAGATCCTAGATTAATATGGTCACGACTCAGTATTAGACTAAGCTTGGTTATTTGGAAGTTTATGCTGGTGGGCCATGAGAGGCTGATTGACTATGGCATTAGTTCTGTAAGGTGTATGGTCCATCAAGGAGTGTATGTCTTCTTTGCCTTCTATTGAAGGGGAAGATACTAACTTGGGATTAGATGAAGAAAAATGATTATCAGGATATTGGGTTGTGTTTTTTTTTTACTTTCGAGGAAACCACCAATCATTTATTTATGTCTTGTAATTTCACCAGACAAGTTTGGAGTGAAGTTGAATTTCATTTGCACATGACGAATTTGTGGGATATGGATTGTTTATTGGATTGTTTTGTAGGGTTTTTGGGTGAAAAAACGAAGTTGGGAAACAATTTCGTGACAAATCATTTTTTGTTTACAATTTTCAAATTCTCAGCTGAGAAAAAAGTCAACATATTTTTTCGGCTGAGAGTTGTAATATATCTTGCGCAATAAATTAACCGCAGTTAAAATTCTCTCGTCCGAGAGTATGATTCCATAATTAGATAAGTTTTCGACTGAGAGATTTAAACTTTCTCATCTGAGAGTATTCCCATAATTTTTACATTAAACTCGGAGAAATGTTTCTCGACTGAGAGATTAGATTCCTTTTTAACTCTCTACTAAGAAATGTTTAACTATATAAATCCAAACTCCCTCCCCGCTTAGCCGACCATCGTCATAATTTTTCTGGTTTTTCACTCTCAGGATTTCACCCTGAAAACCAAGCTGTTTATTTTCATGCTTAGTCATTGGATTTTTGAGCTTCCTCTTAGTCCATCGTCATCATTTCACTAGTTTTTTAGTCAGGGTAAGAGGTTTTCGGGCTTCTACTTAGTCCACCATTGCACCATTTCATGTTTTTCGGTCAGGCAGGGTACCAATTTTTCACACTTGGTAAGGCCTTTTTGGGCTTGGAAACAGATCTTGGGCACCCATTTCATGTATCATTTCAGTCGACCATCATCATCGTTTTGATTCATGCCAAGACGAAGGGTTTTTCGCTCAATTAGGTCAGAATTTTATATCCTGGTACATGCATTTTTTCATTCTTTGCATACGAAGATACATGCTACCTTTATTTCCTGAAATTACCAGTTCTCATAAGGTCGTGTTCAAACTCTCTATCTTCTGGTTATGCCACCTTTTATTTATTGAATTTACCATCTCTTGGGCCCTGCTAGGAATTGATTGGGAATTTGATAACAAAGTTGTAATTATCTTAAATTTATTTTATTTAAGGTGTTTATATTTTATTTATATAAATCCCGACGTATAAAAATAACATGTTCACTCATAGTAATTATAGTTTTTTATCTTAAATTTGTTATGCATCTAGAAATAATTTACACCTCAAGGAATTGGATCCCTCTTGATGCTTAATATATCCATATTCGAAATGGATCTAGGGTGATTTGAATAATGAAGTTAAAGGGATGTTGTAACATGGGTAACATTCACATCACTTGCTCTTTCCATTTTTAGGATTAGACACTAATAGTTATGGTTAAGTCCAAAATTTTTCCAGAGGGTAGTAGCTGAAATTCTCAAGGCATAAGTTTCACACTCTCCCTATCCATGCCCATTGTGATAATATTAGAAGCGTAAACATCCCATAGTATATATGTCCCCTTAAGTGTGATTCAAGACATATTGGCCTTTTCTAAGTCATGTGTTTCCTACTAGATGCAAGTTTGTGAATTGTTGACACACTAGCCCACTACTAGCCCTAATTCTAAAACAAAACATTCACATCACCCACTCTCAATTTAAAAGAAAAAAAATGTATATCAAAATATCTAAACATTGAATAGATATGGAAAAAATTCCATATATATATATATATGACAATGTTTAAATAATAACCAACCATGACCTTATTTTAGCTCAATAAAGATAGCTACTAAGTCTAGTTCCCTTTAACTATATAACAACACTTACAAAAACTTTTTTAACTCATATAGTTATAATTTGAACCACCAGTATTTATATTTTTAACATACAATTGCAACAATGATGTATAAGAGGGTTCGATCTGATCCCCATCAATGCTTGACAGATCCTAGATTAATATGGTCACGACTCAGTATTAGAATAAGCTTGGTTATTTGGAAGTTTATGATGGTGGGCCATGAGAGACTGATTGACTGTGGCATTAGTTCTGTAAGGTGTATGGTCTATCAAGGAGTGTATGTATTCTTTGCCTTATGTTGAAGGGGAAGATACTGACATGGGATCAGATGAATAAAAATAATTATCAAGATATTGGGTTGTGTTTTTTATCTTTCGAGGAAACCACAGATCATTTATTTATGTCTTGTCATTTCACTAGACAAGTTTGGAGTGAAGTTGAATTTCATTTGCAAGTGATGAATTTGTGGGATATGGATTTTTTATTAGATTGTTTTGTAGGGTTTTTGGGTGAAAACACGAAGTTGGGAAACAATTTCGTCACAAATTAAAGGGGGGTTTGTCTAACCCGTGGGGGTCATTGGGATTTGCCATGTGTCGACCACCCACTAAACTTCTGTTGTTTGATTAGTTGGGAGCAGTTATGGATGGTGAGTGGTGGGTGGAAAGACTGCAGTATTTTCCCCATGTACACTCCACTAGCAAGCTCGCTCTTCCTCACGTGGAGGGCAGGGGAATGGTTATCACTTTCCCACTCACTCCACTCTTCCATTCATGGTTTTGGTCAGGCTTACCCTCATGCAAAGGGATTCATATCCCTCTTGCATCGTTGGGTTCTCCATTGTGAATTTTGGTCTGGACCATCTCCCGCACGCAAGGGAAACTTTGTTCTCCCTTCTTTCGTCGATTGTTGGTTGTGGATATCTTTTCCTCCCATAGGGAGTTGTTCTATCTCGCTCTTGTTCACATAGGGAGTTGTGTCTTCTACACCATTGTCAGACTGCGTAATGTTCTGTTACCCCATCGTTGAATCAGGGTTATGTTTTCTCCCACGGTTCTTCCAGCTGCATTCTTTTCCCCCACGTATAGATTGGGAATCAGTTCCTTTTCCATTTCTACCTGTGTAAGTTCTCCAGTGTTGGAATTAGGGATTGTGTGTTGTGTAATGCTGCCGTCGTTTCCTTATAAGAATAGGGCCGCTACTGATTTACCCTAGTTTTTGGGTTGTTGTGTATGCAAGTACCTTGTTGGGTTTTCGCTGACTTGTTTTGGCCATGCTAGGGCCAAGAACAACTCTGAGTGGCCAAGAACAACTCTGAGTCATCTTGTTGACTTGAGCTATGTTCACCCTTTTGTTTGGGTTTGTCACCCTGTTGTTTTCATCTTCTTCACAGAGCTATGAACTATTTTTGTTATTGTGGTATGCAGTGGTTGGTCTTCGGGCTATTGAGAGTGGGATTACAGGCTAGGTATGCTTGAGAAATTGGTGTTTGGAGCCACTTAGATAGAGACTGCTAGCTTTCTTCTCCACAACCCTTCAAGAGTATTGGAAAGGGAATTTAGGGCATGAGGGACTGTGAAACAGAGAAAGGAATGATTCTCGGTGTTGGGTGTGTGGATGCCTTAGAAGTCAGAATAGCTCTAGGGTAGGTGTCCTTAGCTCTCCATTGAGAACACCAGCTTATCATTTAGCCTTTCCTAGCTCCTTGACGACCTGATAAACCCCACTATGGGGGCCTGGATGATTTGTGTTCCTTGGCTATGTGTAATCGTACTTTGACCCTTATTCCTTGAGGAATCATGCCCATATCGGGGCTAGCAATGTTGCTGAGAGATTGATGAGCACACTGGCCTATGGTTGGGTGGAACGTTGCAGCGGCGTAGCTGGTTGCGGGACGAATTCTTTTTAAAGATGAGTATTCTTTACTATTATGTCTCTGCATTTATATTTATTGATTTATGAATATGATGAACATGTGGTATGCTTGAATGAATGCATGTTTACTTCTGCTATGTATATGAAGGATTATGCATCCTAGTGTGTTTTATGTTTTAAGATTTATATTTCAGCATTATATGTCTGTTCATGTTCATGGGGCTATCTGCCCGGATGTTTTTGGTGGTTTGGTAGCATCCTTTTGTTGGTCAAAGGATCGGGGACATGACAAGTGGGTCATGCAAGAGTGTTTAGGGGGGCTCCATGTGGGGACTCTAGCCACAAATTCACAATTAAGGAATTTACAAATTTGACCCCTATGTGTTAAAATTTCACATTCCCTTACTAAGAAAAACCCTAGTTTCCAAAATTGACCTAAAATAGGATCCCTTATCGATGGAGATAGAGGAGAGGGAAACCCATAGCACTAATCTGATGTCCTGAATCTAATAGATTCGATGGTTCATTGATCTGAGCCACAGTCATTATTTTATGCCACGTTGAGGCCCACCTCCTACAGGCTTTCAGTGACACCTGTTGAATCCCTACCCGGGGTATATAATTCGAACCGTGCATCAAAACTAGGTTCTAGTCGGTCATGAAAGTGTGTTTAGGGAGGTTTTATGTGGGAATTATAGCCATGTCTTCACGGTTGAGGAATTTTCAAAGTTGACCCCTATGTGCTATAATTTCACATTCCCTTACTAAGCAAAATGCTAGTTTCCAAAATTGACCTAAAACATGATCCCTTGTCCTTGGATCCAAAGGAGAGGGCCAACCCTAGCACTATCCTGATGTATTGAATCCAATGGAGTTGACAGTTCGTCGATATGAGCCACGATCATCATTCCAGGGCACATTGAATCCCACCTCCTATCGGCTTTCAGGGACACCTGTTGAATCCCTACCTGAGGCATAGAATTGTGACCGTGCTTTAAAACTAGGTTCCATTGGGTCATGCAACATGGGAATATTTTTATACCTTATTTTAACAATTTCATTAGGAAATTCCATGAAAAATTGGGGTGTTGACTAAATTCCTTGTTATCTCCCAAGATAATTTATTTTCGTATGAAGAATTTAATTCACGCAATGAGGAATATGAATGTCACTAACAGTTTTGAAAGCCTCTATTTTTTATGCAAATTTCACAAAGTTGTAGCTTCAGTGGCTTGGGCAAGGATCATAACATCTCATTAGCCACTGAAAGATGGAAGATAAATAATAGGTGGAAGACCCCTTCGGCGGTAAGGCGTATTGCTAAAATTTTTACTACCATCAGAACATTATTAAACAGTGATCGGAGAAGATAGTGGCTAAAAGTTCCGTCACTGCAGAGAAGATAGTGGCTAAAAGTTCCACCACTGTGGAGAATAGAGGGATTAAAAGCTCTGATGGTAAGAATTTTTGAGTTCTTATCGTCGACGTTGTAGAATCTTAGTTCACTGCGGAGCAGCAAGGGTGGAAGATATACAAACTATGGGGTCCATGAGCAGATGAAAACTTTGGCGTCAGAACTCGGAATCACTAGCGGTCGGCAAGATAGTTCAATAAGGAGTTGTGATGGCAGGAGACAAAAGGACTACGGATCGACGAAGTTTAAAACTGAGTTCCTCCACAGTGTCGTCGGCATGGAAGACTAAAGCTCCGATTGATGACAACAATAATTTTGATAGTGTGACAATAGACGAACTCTTTGGTGATTGGAAGAAATAAAGACAACATAGTGGTGAGGCAAGGCTGAAAAGGTTTGAAATGTCGACGACATGAATAACTAAATACCATCGAAGTCAAGTATCAGAAATTGGAACTTGGAAACACTAACCATCGGGGAGTCAGTCTATTAAAGAGCCACCATGACAGAAGAAAGACAGAATGCGGCTTCTGCAACCAGATGAACATTTCGATGATCAGAAGATCTAAAGACAACAGATCGATGAAGTTTACAATGAATCTCCTCCGCAGTGTTAGCGGCATAGAAGAATAAATCTATGATTCAAAAGTCACAAATCAACCTCCGGCAGCAATACAATTAGTTTGTTTCACCTCCAAAACTATGGTAGCGTTCAGATAAAAGGTTCCGATGCATAAGTATTTCAGCTCCTAATCACCGATGAGGTAGTGATGGAAAGCACCAGTGTTGAGATTTGGAGCACTGATAAGCTAAAGGAAAAATATGCCAATCACAGATGAAGAAGCTTTCGCGACGCTAATGATAAAAGGCACCGAAATAGCGGTAGAGTTGATACTTGGAGTGTTGAAACACTGAGATTAGGAACGCCAGAGAAGTGATAGAATTGAGACTTGAAGCGTCAATGAGATAAATGAAAAATCCCCAATTGGAAACTGCGGCAATAAGACATAAAATCCAACAGATTAAACAAGAAAAAGCACTTCATTTAAATGCCAATACACTGGCCGTTGGCGACAATTTCAGACTGAACCAGCAATGCTGATTATAAGCGAACACTTCAATTATTTAAATATTGCTCAGTGAATTATATCTTCCTGTAGATAAACAAATAGTTAGCAAGGGTTTGAAGCCCTAATCTAGAAAAACTATCACTTTCAATTATTTTTGTGTGCAAACAGATCGGATTTTCAGGATCTATTATTTTGTAGAAGGCTATAAAGCCCATGATATTTTTTATAATAAAGGTTCGAATATGGGGATTTGTAAGCCTATTCCATTATCAAGCATATCATCTATTTTATTCCAAATATAAGCTCTTCTGTTGTGATTTGTTCATCCATCTCTTTCTTTACTGTGTTTATTGCCTGAACATGCATGCAGGTCATTTTCAGATTTATTAAAAAGCCTATAGTTGTTATCCTATTGGTTATTTAGTGATATTTGATTTATAAATACCATCCTCAGCAGGATTTATCCATTTATATGCATGTGTTATATGTGTAAGTCTATCATCCTGGTGAGTTCTCCATCCCTGCACCTTTTTGTCAAACTACTAAACAAGTTGTAACTAAAAGCCTTGTAAACGAGTGAGCTTCATGCATGTCTTGAGAGTGAGAGGTTATATAGGTTATCCGGATTGATCCATATAATAAAACCCTAAAAAACAGTTTAAGTTACAAGGAATCCTCGAGCTACAACCTAGAGGAGTTTCCTAGAGTGATAACAAAGTGGCGTCGTTGCTAGGGAGAGGAGATTGAAGCTCAGCTTCCCTGGAAGACGACATAGATCCAGGCTTTGATGATAGACAAAGCTTGGACATTATTACGATTGTAATAATCTATCTGGTGACTCCAATGATATAATTTGGGTTCAAGAAGACCAAGTACCAAAGCAAACCCAAAGGGGCCACCAACAACACCCGTTTCAGATCCAGAAGAAATCTTGAGAAAAGCTAGGGCTTTACTAAGATAAACTAGTAGTGTTGCACAAAATGCTACATCAAGTATTTCAAAAAATATTTTTGCTTTTATTTCTTCTGCTGAAACTCTTAATTCCCAGAAATTTTTAGATACATTAGAAAAATCTAGGGCTTGGGAATCTTCAAGCACCATTTCTTGTGAAGATCCAATCCCTGGTGACTCTACTGGGATAAGTATACCACTGCCTGCTCAACAAATATTTTCATTAGTGCTGCCTTCCACATCCCTGTCCATACCCATTTCCAATATGGCTATCCCTCAATTGACCAAGATGGAAAGGATCCTGCTAGCTAGGTATGCACCGCTAATTTTTCCAAATCCTCTTGCAGCCATGCCTACCAGGGATTACCTCAAGTATATGCCTGAGTTTAACGGGGAAGGGGATTTCAGTGCTGAAGAAAATCTAGAGGCTTTTCATAGCTATGCTAAAAATATAAATACAGAACACGAAGATGTATAGACCAGAGTTTTTGTGCAAAACCTAGATGGCCAGGCTAGGAAGTGGTTTAAGGAATTTCCTACTGGGTCAATGGTAGGCATAGAGGCCCTAGATGACATCTTCCTAAAGCATTGGGGAAAAAGGAGAGACCACCTCTACTATTGTAGCATCCCTCGCCACCTCGACCTAGAGCTCACAGTGTAAGTAAATATCACTGTAAGTATCAACTATAAACCTCTGCCAAGTTATGGTTATAAATGATAAGGTTAACGACTGAAAGCTTCGAACGACTGAAACAACATTTGGCGACAAACCCACTAGGGGGAAAGGACTTCTCGGAAAAGGGGAACTGAGAAACTCAATGAATAATTTTCTCTGTACTTGTAAATACTAAGAGAATAAGGGGTAATGTTTAATCACTAGCATGACAGTCCTTGGTATATAAGGTGGGGTCGATTAAGAAAAACAATGCTTTAACTACTAAAACAAGGGAACCTTGCAACAGTCGAAGTATGGAGAGCTAACTCTTATATTAATTTACATAATACTTTGTGTATAGTTGAAAAGCTCTTTTATACCACATTATATATATGCTGAAATAATTCAAATACTCTTTAACCGATATATATATATATATATATATATATATATATATATATTAAAAGATAGCACAATGGGAATTGATAAAGGATAATGGCTATTGTGGAGCATCATAATATGCTATATATATATAGAACGGGACATTATTTGGATTTTCCTAAAATTGTGAATATTGTGGTAATGCTTGGATTACACATAAGAGCTTTATATTATATAAAATGGGTATGTTCCACTTTTCCCCCAAATGCTCTCCACATTTAAAGGGGTTAATTTAGTTAAATGAAAAGGGCACTACAAATGAAGAGAAAGCTAATATGAATTTTAGAAAGGTTAAATTTACACTAAAAGTGAAAGCTAAGATGAATAATTATAAAGGTAAGATATGCTAAAAGTGAAGTTAGTTGCTGATTATGAATTGATTGTTTAAGGCAAAAGCATTTATCCCACATGCATGGGAAGAGAAGAATTTTAAAACTCTGCGTTCTTTTTTTAGGAGGATCCCTGTGTTTTCGAGGGGGGATGATCTTGACGTCTTTATAAAGAACCTCTGTGTTTTTCAAGAGGGGAGATCTCTGCATTTTTTTTAAGGAGGATCCCTGCATTTTTTTCAAGAAGAGAAGAGCTCTGCGTTCTATACAAGATCTCTCCGTTTTGAGGGAAATAGGATCTCTACGTTTGATGATGGGAAATATGGAGGTAGGTGTCGAGAAGCTACACGATCCACGCCTGGGGATGGAAATTAGATTTTGGGGAAAGGAGAGAGGACCATGGAAATTGAATATTTATGGGAGAAAGAGCCCAATACTTCATGCCAAAGGACACTAGTATGCGCCTTAAACCGGGTATGAAATCCCATGCTAGGTTATGGCTTATAGAATGCTACATGTGATTTTCCATTTAAATTACGTTTGTCTTTCCTGCACATATATGTGTGTCTGTGATTTAATATCTGGAAAATTACTTGTCGATTAGCTACACTGTTTGTGATCGAATCTTTTAAATTCTTCCCTCTATATCTGTTTAGATTTGTATAGTTTGAAATTCACCATCTTTTTGATAGGCTGCATTTGAAAGGACAACATGCATCATTGTATTTTTACCTATGCTTTCATCCATACTAATCCGAGAAGCCGGGTACAATATCTGCATATGGATCCTGACATTATAGATCATATCATTGTAACCGATCTTCCACTCATGCCTTTAAATCTGTGGGAAGTATGTTTCAGGATAGCTAGCAGATCTAACATCTACGTATGGTTCCCTTAATGTTAATAGATCTAGATTGGATTCCAACCACGGCTTGTATAAGTCCAATCCTATGCTTCCCCTTGCACTTTATGGTTATCGATCTGATTTGATTCGAGCAGTGTCTTTATTTAGCTTCAGCCTGCGTTTTACCAATCTTGTAGGTTATGGTAATATCTCTAAATTTGATTTGAGTCACGGAATGATTAAGTCCAAATCCTGCGCTCTCACATACCCTATATGGTCATAAATATGAATTGATTTGTACGGTGTCCTTATTTAGTTCCAAGTAGGTGTTCACATACGTTATATATTTTTGCAGACCATAAGCGATACGAGCAGTACTTCTCCTTAACTTCCCAACCTGTGTTTCCCATACCTGATATGTTAAACTTATGAATCGATACCAGGGTTTTGGGAAAACCTTTTTCTTTATTTTATAGTTGCTTATCTACGTCTGCGATTTGTGTAAGATATGGATAAATTCACCTTGAACGGTGTATTTTAGATAGTGACCTCAAATTTGAATGGTGATCTCTCTCTGTGTGAATTGAATGATTGACAGATCGGTATTTTTCATATAGCTATGATCTCTGATTTTTCCTATGTTTGAATTATAAACGAATCTGAGGGAACAAAATCACGAATCTTCCTTCGGTTGCATCTAATGTGTGATTAGTGTTTCGATTCATTCCCATTTATTCCTACGTGTTGAATGATATTGAGATATAAAAATGTCTTCCATTCCAGGTCTAAACCTGTGTTGAAAACCATAAAATGAATCACGATAATTACTGATTGGTATAATAGATGATTAAATGATCACCTCTAGTTAACAAATGGAAGAAGTACAGACTCTCTCTTTATAGAACTAATTCTGAAATAAGAGCCTATTTGGATATGCCTAAGGACAGGATTACTTAATGAAAATATTATCATTAAATAATATATTTAAGGTTAGGTGGAAAGAGTGGCTTACTATAAGGAAGCAAGTACATATTGGTTCATTGGATAAAGTGGATTGTTTGTATCATGGAAATTTAAGTATCTTCCACTTCCTTTAAAATGGTGGGACATATTTGTGTATATTAAGGATTTTAAAAGTATAATAACCAACCAAGTTATGCATTGATAGATATAAGCCGAAATTGAAATCACTAACCTAGGTGTATATTTACCCTTTGCACTCCCTGTGTTTAAAAAAAAAATGGTAATAGAAAGATTCTGGAAATTATTAATATTTAGTTTTGGAATGAAAAAGTATACTGAGAAATAAGGGAGTTTTATATTATGGCACCCGACTGGGTAGCAGGATAGCATTATGTTGATAAGCAGTGTGGTCGAATCCATGAAATGTGTTTTAGAACACTTGGGAAAGTTTCACCTTTACCTTAGTGGGTTCGTCGGCCAAGCTCAGGGGGACTCTAGGCGGAAGAACGCACGCCAGATAGAGTCAGTTGGTTGGGTGGAAAGTCAAAGCGAAGCTTTCAGTCGGATCATTCTTTAACTTAAAAAAAAAAGGAAGTTCTAATTACTAGCTATTAGTGTTAGTCGTTAAAGCGGCTAGCTGCATTTATAAAATAAGTTTATATTTTCTCTTTGAATAGTTGAATATTTAATGCTAAATTGTGAAGTGCAGGAAGATGCGGACGATGAAGGTATGGTAGGGAACTATATAGTATATATGCATTCGATTATTTTTATCCTATTCTATAACTGTCTAACCCTGTTGTGTCTTGACAGTCGCGTCGGGGATTTTAGTCCTTTCGCCCGTTGCTTGCACTTGGATCGCTCGATAAAAAATATAAGTTTGGTGTTATGGTTTTATTCATGCATAATTTAAAGCTTGTTGGTATATTATTATGTGATCAAGACATCATACCTATCATGCCTTTGTTAATTGCGGTTATTGTGGGTGTATAGGAGTAATGATGTGCTTGCAGGGAAAATAGTTGAGTCATCCTGCAAGGAATGGACTCAAGGTAAACATAAATGGACTCAAGATGATTATAAATGGGCATAACTTTTATGCACTTGTTTATGTTCCTATATAGTCTGAGTATAAAGTAATGGCATGTGGATGTAATGATAATATCCTCCTATTCTTTCCTGTAGTTTGTATTATGACTTGTCCTTTACTCCTAAATTGGTTTAGGAGGATGGCAATATGGCATAAGGATCTCATGGGGAAAATAAATGTTATCTTTTGGTATTCCTTAAAGATGTTTTAGGATTAAGCAATGAAAAATGAGTTTAATTTGGCATAACTAAATCGTCCTAATGTAGAATGAAACAGTTTTGCATTCCTTCTAAGTATCAATTCCTGCTCATTTGGGATGTCACAATTTGAGTGTCCTTGACATTGTTATCTTAGGTGTTTTTGGTATATTACCTTTTTGTCCTCATGATGAGGAAGACGTAGAAAGTCTTATTATGTATGAACTGAATCTAAGAACGACCGTTTAGGAAATATTGCTTCTTAATGCTTAAATTTTGTATAGGAAGGTAATACTGCAAAAAGATAATTGTAATAATGTTACTGCTATCTCACAAATTTATGGTATGCACAGTAAGCTGTCTTCAGGGCACCATGATGATGACATGTTGTGAATTACGTTAAAGATAATTCTCAAATGATTGTTTACAATGTGCAGGAATCTTTCTTAATAAGGTTGTTGCTAACAGATTTGACTCCTTTGTAGTAATAGTGTAAACATAAAACAAAATTCTGCACACTTTGGCACCTAGGTATAAGAGGGGCATTACATATGGTATTAGAGCGAAGGTCAAAACGCTCGGGCCTATCTGGGCTCAAAAATGATTGTGCCTATTTTGTTTTTGTAAATTGATGATCAAGTTGGCTTGAGATAACATGAATCAATGGACTCACATTGATTTACAACATAAGGTACCGTAAAGTGCAGCAACTTCCAGTGATAATTTATTAGTTGACCTTGTAAGTTATGCACGAATAGCCTCTCCACATCAAGGTGAGGCCCAACAAGGTAAGTACAGAGGTATGCTGATATTTTGTTTATTTTGAAGATATTTTTTTCTTTTATCCACGATTAAGACAAATGTAACCTCTCCTTTTGAGTTGCACAAAATTTTTGGCAAAGATAGGGAAGTCTGCATAAATGCGCACAAGACAAATAAATTTGTTTCAGAAGCAACCTTTAGGGATTACATTAATAGTTGGAATGGATGCTAATGAACTAATACATATTGGTAAGGAACTGGCGAATAGGAATTTAAAGTTCTGTACCTTTTGTTTGGTATTGAGCAATGAATGAAATTGCATAATGAACTGATACATATTGGTAAGGAACTGCTGAATATGAATTTAATGTTCTGTATCTTCTGTTTTCCAATTAGGAAGGAATAAAAGGTGACTTATAAGGAAATGTTTCCACTCTTTTTAGAATTCCCATCATGTCATGTAAAGCAAGGAAAAATTTGACCTTACACCTTTTTTTTTTAGGGGACAAAGTGGCTATCAATGAATCATTTAAAAGAGTAAATATATTTTCCCAAAATCCTAGCAAGTGTAGCTAAATTGATTATGTGCAACTCTAAATGAGAACATAAGTGATGCTGAAAGGATAACTATATTAAAAATGTATATTGTTAAGATTGTGCAAGTATACGAAAATATGCCAAATAAATGTTAGTATTAAGGCACAACTGCATGAATGCTATCACCTTTATGAACAAATTACTATTAACTAAGAACAATTGTTTCTGATTGGGGATAATAGTTTTTCATAGGAACTATCATTTCTCAAGTTTTGGGCCCATAAAAAAACACCAAGAACAAACCCTTGATTCTCCCCTTCAGGTGTGCACAGCAATAGCATTTGACCTTGCGGCCTAAATAGACATAAACATGAGGTAAAAATTTGTCATAGAATTGCTATCATTTTGCTTTGGAAATAATGGTGAATGACGATATAAGATGCTATGTTGCAATCTGTTATAAAGTAGAGCATGGTTTTCTTAAATAATCTCCAATTAGATTCTGTTAACTATGAAATGAGTGCTAAGTGAATGCAGGAATTAAATGAAAAGTTGTGGTTAGATGCAATGTAATATCAGACATACAAGAGAAGCCTAGGAAATCAGGTTGTGCAAACATGGAGACTTTCATACAGACTCGCAAGGTATGAAACAAATCTTTCAAATACATGAAAGTAGATTTACTTATGAGCTTGGGCTACAGTGCAACCTTATGAAATAAAAATAAAAATAAATCATGATAAACAAAATAAAAGAAGATTCTAAATATTAACACATTGCACACACAAAAATAGCAAATCAAAAGCAAAAATCGAGGAATGAAATTTAGGAATAGTTAAGTAAAGAAATCCTAAATTAGAAGATTGGATAAATGCATATGACATTACATAAATGCATCCGTTGAAATAAAACAAAAAGGAATCCAAAATAAGAATAAATAAAAATAATAATTTTACATTATGCATAAATCTCAAAAAAAAGAGAATGATATAAATGAAAGGGTAGGGTTTGGATATGGAAATACGTTTTACCCTAATGTTGGACGGATAAGAGAATATAGAGGTGGATGGTGACTGTAGGGAGTTTGGTTCATCAGGTGTGAACAGGATTGGGAGGCCCTTAGTGATTCTACACACTTTGATTGTGCTTGGGTACTTTTTTTCCGTACCGGTATGGTTAGCACATATTTTCCATGTGGCAGGTTGAAAAGCGAGAGAGGATTTTACCTGCAAGAGGCATGCTTCCGTGAGGGTAGGTCGCGGACTTGGTCACTCACGAGGATTAACTGAGGGGCGTGCAATAAGGTGTTGGCCTTATTCCTCAGTAACCATGAGTCTCCCTACAACATGGATTGGACTGAGTTAACATGGTCTCATCCATCGCACTAACTCCCCACCATGGAAAGTGGGATATTTGAAGGGAATGAAGACGATCATGGCACCCTTGATATCACCTTGAGAAACAAAAGAAATTATTAAACTATAAGGTTGTAAATAAGTAGTAACTAAACAATAAGCTTATGACTTGAAAATAAAGTAATGGAAAGGTATGTGCAATACAGGTAAAATGGTATCTATATGTTTCCTTATTAGCAATATAACTGACATGTTATGAAAATTGTATGATGTTAGATTCCTGAGTTTTACATTGTTAACAATGTCGATGTAGTAGACATGCATATATATGCTTAAAATGCAGGTTTGGTGACCTAATCCCACTTGTCAAGAGGGATTAAAGAATATAAAAGCAGGTGTTAAGAACCTGAAGAAGAAAAAGAGACAAGGTTGGGAAAACTGGTAACACCGAGGACAGTGTTAATTCAAGGGGGAGAGGATGTAGCATCCCTCGCCACCTCGACCTAGAGCTCATAGTGTAAGTAAATATCACTGTAAGTATCAACTATAAACCTCTGCCAAGTTATGGTTATAAATGATAAGGTTAACGACTGAAAGCTTTGAACGACTGGAACGACATTTGGTGACGAACCCACTAGGGGGAAAGGACTTCCCGGAAAAGGGGAGCTGAGAAACTCAATGAATAATTTGCTGTGTACTTGTAAATACTAAGAGAATAAGGGGTAATGTTTAATCACTAGCATGACAGTCCTTGGTATATAAGGTGGGGTCGATTAAGAAAAACAATGCTTTAACTACTAAAACAAGGGAACCTTGCAACAGTCGAAGTATGGAGAGCTAACTCTTATATTAATTTACATAATACTTTGTGTATAGTTGAAAATCTCTTTTATACCACATTATATATATGCTGAAATAATTCAAATACTCTTTAAACGATATATATATATATATATAGATATATATATATATATATTAAAAGATAGCACAATGGGAATTGATAAAGGATAATGGTTGTTGTGGAGCATCATAATATGCTATATATATAGAACGGGACATTATTTGGCTTTTCCTAAAATTGTGAATATTGTGGTAATGCTTGGATTACACATAAGAGCTTTATATTATATAAAATGGGTATGTTCCACTTTTTCCCCTAATGCTCTCCACATTTAAAGGGGTTAATTTAGTTAAATGAAAAGGGCACTACAAATGAAGAAAAAGCTAATATGAATTTTAGAAAGGTTAAATTTACACTAAAAGTGAAAGCTAAGATGAATAATTAGAAAGGTAAGATATGCTAAAAGTGAAGTTAGTTGCCGATTATGAATTGATTGTTTAAGGCAAAAGCATTTATCCCACATGCATGGGAAGAGAAGAATTTGAAAACTCTGCGTTCTTTTTTAAGGAGGATCCCTGCGTTTTCGAGGGGGGGTGATCTTGGCGTCTTTATAAAGAACCTCTGTGTTTTTCAAGAGGGGAGATCTCTGCATTTTTTTAAAGGAGGATCCCTGTACTTTTTTCAAGAAGAGAGGAGCTCTGCGTTCTATACAAGATCTCTCCGTTTTGAGGGAAAGAGGATCTCTATGTTTGATGATGGGAAATATGGAGGTAGGTGTCGAGAAGCTACACGATCCACGCATGGGGATGGAAATTAGATTTTAGGGAAAGGAGAGAGGACCATGGAAATTGAATATTTATGGGAGCAAGAGCCCAATACTTCACGCCAAAGGACACTAGTATGTGCCTTAAACCGGGTATGAAATCCCATGCTAGGTTATGCCTTATAGAATGCTGCATGCGATTTTCCATTTAAATTACGTTTCTCTTTCCTGCACATATATGTGTGTCTATGATTTAATATCTGGAAAATTACTTGTCGATTGGCTACACTGTTTGTGATCGAATATTTTAAGTTCTTCCCTCTATATCTGTTTAGATTTGCATAGTTTGAAATTCACCATCTTTTTGATAGGTTGCATTTGAAAGGACAACATGCATCATTGTATTTTTACCTATGCTTTCATCCATACTAATCTGAGAAGTCGGGTACAATATCTGCATATGGCTCTTGACATTATAGATCATATCATTGTACCCTATCTTCCACTTATGCCTTTAAATATGTGGGAAGTATGTTTCAGGATAGCTAGCAGATCTAACATCTGTGTATGGTTCCCTTAACGTTAATAGATCTAGATTGGATTCCAACCACGGCTTGTATAAGTCCAATCCTATGCTTCGCCTTGCACTTTATGGTTATAGATCTGATTTGATTCGAGCAGTGTCTTTATTTAGCTTCAACCTGCGTTTTACCAATCTTGTAGGTTATGGTAATATCTCTGAATTTGATTTGAGTCGTGGCATGATTAAGTCCAAATCCTGCGCTCTCACATACCCTATATGGTCATAAATCTAAATTGATTTGTACAGTGTCCTTATTTAGTTCCAAGTTGGTGTTCACATACGTTATATACTTTTGCAGACCATAAGTGATACAAGCAGTACTTCTCCTTAACTTCCCAACCTATGTTTCCCATACCTGATATGTTAAACTTATGAATCGATACCAGCATTTTGGGAAAACCTTTTTCTTTATTTTATAGTTGCTTATCTACGGCTGCGATTTGTGTGAGATTTGGATAAATTCACCTTGAATGGTGTATTTTAGATAGTGACCTCAAATTTGAATGGTGATCTCTCTTTGTGTGAATTGAATGATTGACAGATCGGTATTTTTCATTTAGCTGTGATCTCTGATTTTTCCTATGTTTGAATTATAAACGAATATGAGGGAACAAAATCGTGAATCTTTGTTCGGTTGCATCTAATGTGTGATTAGTGTTTCGAGTCATTCCCATTTCTTCCTGCGTGTTGAATGATATTGAGATATAAAAATTTCTTCCATTCCATGTCTAAACCTGTGTTGAAAACCATAAAACGAATCGCGATAATTACTGATTGGTATAATAGATGATTAAATGATCACCTTTACTTAACAAATGGAAGAAGTACAGACTCTCTCTTTATAGAACTAATTCTGAAATAAGAGCCTATTTGGATATGCCTAAGGGCATGATTACTTAATGAAAATATTATCATTAAATAATATATTTAAGGTTAGGTGGAAAGAGTGGCTTACTATAAGGAAGCCAGTACATATCGGTTCATTGGATAAAGTGGACTGTTTGTATCACGAAAATTTAAGTATCTTCCACTTCCTATAAAATGGTGGGACATATTTGTGTATATTAAGGATTTTAAAAGTATAATAACCAACCAAGTTATGCATTGATAGATATAAGCCGAAATTGAAATCACTAACCCAGGTGTATATTTACCCTCTGCACTCCCTGTGTTTAAAAAAAAAAATGGTAATAGAAAGATTCTGGAAATTATTAATATTTAGTTTTGGAATGAAAAAGTATACTGAGAAATAAGGGAGTTTTATATTATGGCACCCGACTGGGTAGCAGGATAGCATTATGTTGATAAGCAGTGTGGTCAAATCCATGGAACGTGTTTTAGAACACTTGGGAAAGTTTCACCTTTACCTTAGTGGGTTCGTCGCCCAAGCTCGGGGGGACTCTAGGTGGAAGAACGCACGCTAGATAGAGTCAGTTGGTTGGGTGGAAAGTGAAGTGAAGCTTTCAGTCGGATCATTCTTTAACTTAAAAAAAAAGGAAGTTCTAATTACTAGTTGTTAGTGTTAGTCGTTAAAGCGGCTAGCTGCATTTATAAAATAAGTTTATATTTTCTCTTTGAATAGTTGAATATTTAATGCTAAATTGTGAAGTGCAGGAAGATGCAGACGATGAAGGTATGCAGGTAGGGAACTATACAGTATATATGCATTCGATTATTTTTATCCTATTCTGTAACTGTCTAACCCTGTTGTGTCTTGACAGCTGCCTCGGGGATTTTAGTCCCTTCGCCCGTTGCTTGCACTTGGATCGCTAGATAAAAACTATAAGTTTGGTGTTATGGTTTTATTCATGCATAATTTAAAGCTTGTTGGTATATTATTATGTGAGCAATACATCATACCTGTCATGCCTTTGTTAACTGCGGTTATTGTGGGTGTATAGGAGTAATGATGTGCTTGCAGGGCAAATAGTTGAGTCATCCTGCAAGGAATGGACTCAAGGTAAACATAAATGGAATCAAGATGATTATAAATGGGCATAACTTTTATGCACTTGTTTATGTTCCTATATATTCTAAGTATAAAGTAAGTGGCATGTGGATGTAATGATAATATCCTCCTGTTCTTTCCTGTAGTTTGTAGTATGACTTGTCCTTTACTCCTAAATTGGTTTAGGAGGATGGCAATATGGCATAAGGATCTCATGGGGAAAATAAATATTATCTTTTGGTATTCCTTAAAGATGTTTTAGGATTAAGCAATGAAAAATGAGTTTAATTTGGCATAACTAAATCGTCCTAATGTAGAATGAAACATTTTTGCATTCCTTCTAAGTATCAATTCCTGCTCATTTGGGATGTCACAATTTGAGTGTCCTTGACATTGTTATCTTAGGTGTTTTTGGTATATTACATTTTTGTCCTCATGATGAGGAAGATGTAGAAAGTCTTATTATGTATGAACTGAATCTAAGAACGACCGTTTAGGAAAGACTGCTTCTTAATGCTTAAATTTTGTATAGGAAGGTAATACTGCAAAAAGATAATTGTAATAATGTTACTGTTATCTCACAAATTTATGGTATGCACAGTAAGTCGTCTTCAGGGCACCATGATGATGACATGTTGTGAATTATGTTAAAGATAATTCTCAAATGATTGTTTACAATGTGCATGAATCTTTCTTAATAAGGTTGTTGCTAACAGATTTGACTCCTCTGTAGTAATAGTGTAAACATAAAAACAAAATCTCTGCACACATTGGCACCTAGGTATAAGAGGGGCATTACAACTATATCACAGAATTTAGCAACCTGAGAAGAGAAAATGGTGAGTCTGTCTCCAACTTTACCAAGAGATTCAACAACATGTACAACAAGATCCCCACTGAGATTAAGTCCACCGGTACCTCAGCTATGATAACTTATGCAAAATCCTTTGACTCTAACTACCTACTTCTTAGAGAAAAGAGGTTTGCCTCCTTATCACTCATGTAGGATGCTTTCCTAGAGGAAGAGTCAAACATTCTAGCATCTCAAAAGGTCAAAGGGAAGGTAGACAGAAGAAAGCAGCCGGTAGACTATAGTGGGGCTTCGGCATCAGAAAATAAGATTGAAAAAAGGACCAGACTTTTAGATAACCTGACTGCTGAAATGTCTAAATTGAAGGACCAAGGACATCTGCCGGTAAGGGGTAAGGGGCCAAGTGAATTCGCTCCTCGGAACCCAAATTTTTTTCCTTATAGAAGAGGAAACCCCCCAATTCAAATTCTCAGAAGGGAGATAAATCAAGAGGAAGATCAAAGGATAAGAGCTCCATTTCAAAATGTTGTATTAGAGGAAGAGCCATAGTTTATTGAAGAAGAAGGAGAAGCTAAAGACAATATCCACTGCATGGAGGATGAGGTGGAGTACTCTTTTCTAACACAAGTAGAATATGAAGAAGCCTTGGTTGATGAGCAGATCACTAAAGAGGTTGTCTATCAGGCTGATGCTCAGGGACGTTACCAACTGAGGCCTAGGTTGGTTGCTCCCCTCAAGAAGAATGTTGTACCTGTCAAGCTTCCTACTGCACCAGCTAGAAAGGTTGTTGGTTTACCAAAGAAAGTGATTGTCCCATCCAAAGCATTTGATAAAACAACACCTTCAGCCACACCTGATCAAGTCCAACTCAAACCTATAGCTCATGAGGTAAGGTTTCCGGATAGGATGCATTATTATTTTAACCTTGAGTCTAAAATTCAAAAGTTGAAAATCCCTTTCCCTTTAATTGAGTTGATGAAGAATGATGCATTTAAAACCTCCATTTTGAATTCCCTTCAACCCAAGGTGCACCATGACACTGACTTTGTGGACCTGCAAGATGAAAATCCTGTTGTAACCCTAGGCCCCATGATCAAAGACATAAAAGACTCCTGCCCACCATTCTATATATCCTTGAACATCCATGATAAAATCCTCCATAACTGTCTACTTGATTCAGGAGCCTCTCATAACCTAATGCCAAAGGCTGTGATGGATGAAATCATCCTCAGCATTACCAAGCCCTATCATGATTTATTCTCCTTTGACTCCAAGAAGGTCAAGTGCTTGGGCCTCATCAAAGACCTTGATGTGAACTTAACTCAGCTACATTCAAAAAGTGTAATGATGGACATCGTAGTGGCTGATATTCCTCCAAAATTTGGCCTCTTGCTCTCCTGGTCATGGAGAAATAGATTGGGAGAAAACCTTCAGATGGATCTCATGTATGACACCATTCCCATGTTCAGAGGTGAGACTAAGAGACTATACAAGGAAAATCAACTAGCATACATCATAAGCAAGGAGAGCCGCTCAGTGAATCACCTGATCTATGTTGTGGACATTGATTTTGGGTCTTGCATCTTGCAAATATGTGATAATCAGTAGACATCCATTCAACTCACTAATCCCACCTGTCCACAGCCTGAAGAAGTCAGAACAATGATCTGGAGCATGTATTTCGATGGGGCAAGCGCTCAAAACTCAGCGGGTGCGGGTATCGTGTTAATCTCCCCATCTAAAGAGAACATTCACTTATCTTATAAGCTCTATTTCAAAACCACGAACAACATAGCCGAATATGAAGCCTTGTTGCTAGGAGTTAAAGCGGGCAAGGAGATGGGGATCCTGTGCATAAATATTTTTGGGGATGCATACCTCATCATACAACAGGTCAACAACACGTTTCAGGTGAAAAATATCATATTGAAGGCCTACAGGGTTGAGTTATGGAAACTCAGAGACTCCTTTATGTTTTTTGAACTGTCATATATTCCTAGGGATTTGAATCACCTGGCTGATTCCCTGGCTATCTTTGCAAGTCTGTTTGTTCCTCCTTTACCCCCTAGGATTAGCTATGATGTTTAGGTCAAGTACAGACCCTCTCTGCCAGACAACGTAAAATTTTGGAGGGTGTTTGAAAATGATGGGGAGCTTAGTAAATTTTTTTAGTTAGTGGATGAATTCTATGACATACACATAGACCAATAAAACCTTAACCTGGAAAAATCCAAGCAGCTCAAGTTAAAAGATAAAGTGACTGAGCACAATATTGTCCAATTGCCTAGCAACTGCATACCCCAAGGTCTAGTACCACTGGAAGAACTATTTGATCACAATGACATCCCTTTCAAGCCTGCCAAAAGGGATCTAGATCCTGGTATCCAAGAACAAAACATAGGCAGCTAGAGCCATCCAAAACTGATAAATCTATCCACTGGGCTGACTGTTGAAAAAAATTCTGAATATTACAGCTTGATAAAAGAGTTTTCTCATGTCTTTGAATGGGAGTATAGTGACCTAAAAACATATGACACTGACATCATCCAGCATAGGATTCCTTTGGAGAAGGACACCATTCCTTTCAAACAGAAGCTGACACCCATTAGCCCTATTCTATTACCAATGATTGAGAAAGAGATCCACAAGATTCTCAAAGCCAAGTTCATAATCACCCTTAGGTATTCCAAGTGTATTGCAAATATAGTAGTGGTAAGAAAGAAAAATGGAGAAATCAGGTTGTGTGTGGATTTTAGAAACCTAAACAAGTGTTCCAAAAAAAACAACTATCCACTTCTGCAGATGGAACACCTGCTGCAGAAAGTCTCGAGGTCCAGGGTCATGTCCTTCCTTGATGGATTCTCTGGATACAACCAAGTTTCTATTCACCCAGATGACTAAGAGAAGACTGCCTTTACCACCCCCTAGGGAACCTTCATGTATGCTAAAATTCCATTTGGGCTAATGAATGCTGGGGCTACTTTTCAGAGAGATATGGACCTAGCTTTTGTAGGGCTAAACGATAAATTTGTGCTGATATATTTGGATGACTTAACAGTTTACTCTCATAGCTATCATGACCACTTGCAGCACTTAACGAACGTATTTCTGAAGTGCAGAAGGTATGGAATATCACTAGACCCCAAGAAGTCCCAGTTTGCACTCAATGAAGGAAAGCTCATAAGAGAAATAGTCTCAGCAGAAGGTGTAAATATTGATCCGGTAAGAGTGGAAGCAATTCAGTAGCTATCAATACCAAGGTCAAAAAGAGACATTCAATCCTTTTTAGGCAAGATAAACTTTTTCAGGAGATTCATTCCTAATTTCTTCGAGCTAGTAAAGCACATAATATCCATGCTAAAAAAGGATGCAAAAATCAAGTGGACCGACCAAGCAAGAAATTATTTTTAAGACATTAAGAAAGCCATCATGGAGGCCCCAATCCTGATTAGTCCCAACTACACCAAGGGTTTTTTCATTTTCTCTTTTGCATCTTATGACACAGTGGCAGCCGTACTATTACAAAAGAATGATGAAGGTTTTGATAATCCAATTGCTTTCTTCAGTACAACCCTGACAGATGCTGATATGAAGTATGACCCAATTGAGAAGCAGGCTTATGCTCTCATAAAATCTTTGAATACTTTCAAAATCTACATTCTCTACGCAAAGATCATTACATATGTCTCTTCAGCTGCTGTGAAGGATGTTTTGACTCAGCCTGACATTGATGGGAAGAGAGCTAAGTAGATTTCCAAACTCATTGAGTTTGATGTAGAGGTGAAACCCACCAAGCTGGTAAAGGGATTAGGTCTGGCCAAACTCATGGCCAAAGAAAACTATGAACTGATGGGATTAAATTTCACATGTGTCAAATCAGAAAAGGTGCAGACTATGGTAGAAGCTGAAATAGAAGTAAATCAAGATCAGAATAACAGTCCAGCAGTAGCTGAGAAGATATATTCATGTGAGTGGTACTTAGGTATCATTCAATTTTTGCTAAAACTAGAAGTTTCTCCTGATATTTCCCCTAACCAAGCACGAGCTCTTAAGTTGAAATCTGTTAAGTTTTGCATAATTGACAATTTGTTGTATTGGAAGGATCAGTCTGGGATTTTGTTAAGATGTCTAGATAAAGAGGAAGCAGAGTAGGTCATGCATCACTTTCATTCCAGTACATGTGGAGGCCACCACTACTGGAAAACCACATCCCACAAGATATTAAAAGCAGGATACTATTGGCCAGTCCTCTTTGCTAACGTATGCACTTTTGTAAGGGTCTGTGACCAATGTCAAAGATTTATAGGGAAGTAGCAACTGAAATCCTTGCCCCTTAGGCTAGTTATAGTGAATGGGCCTTTCCAGCAATGGGGTCTGGATTTCATAGGTGAAATAAATCCATATTCCAGTGGATAGCATAAATGGATCTTGGTAGCCACTGACTACTTTACCAAATGGACAGAAGCAGTACCCACCATAAATGCCACTCACTAAGTCATCATGAGATTTTTATATGAGAACATCTTCAGTAGGTTTGGTTTCCTAGTAAGGTTAGTGACCAATAATGCACCAGATTTTAAGGTTGGGAATTAGTTAAAATGTGTGAATCAATGGGTATCCAACTAGTGCACTCCACATCCTATTACCCCCAAGGAAATGGCCTGGCTGAGTCATCGAACAAAAGCTTAGTCAGAATCATTAGGAAACTGCTACAGACAAATCAGAAAAGCTGGGATTCAAAACTTAAATATGCTTTATGGGCTGATAGGGTGACAGATAAAATATCCATAGGGACTTCTCCATTCAAACTAGTTTATGGCACTGAGGCCATCTTTCCTATCCAGCTCATCCTTCCAGTGGAAAAGTTCTTTCAGGAAGAGGAAGATGAACCAAATGATATGATGAGAAGGATGATGGATTTGGTGGAGTTATAGCATATCAGGGAGCAAGTTATAGGAAAATTAGAAGCTCATCAACAAAGGATAAAGGGCATTTTTGTCAAAAGAGCAAAGGAAGACAATTTCTAGGTCGGAGATTGGGTCCTCCAGTGGGATGCTGTCAGATAGCACAAGGGGAAACATGGAAAATTTGACTCTTCATGGATTGGCCATTTTGTTATAGACCAAGTATATAAGAATAGCACCTTCAAATTGCATAATCTAGAAGGTGAAGAGGTATTCGATGGCCCAGTAAATGGGCGGTTCTTGAAACTCTATTTTACTTGAGGCTCTGAGGCCTTATGATTGTAAATTAGTAGATAGTAGGTTGTTTTGCTTTCATAATAAGACTCCATGCCCAATGGAACAATAAAGAATAGTGTTAGATTACTTAGTTGCTTTTAGGGAAAGGTATTTTGGTCTGGGGTTCTTGGGACCTCACTGGGAGGTTCCCATCCCCAAATAGGAGCCAGATGTTATCTCCCAAGATAATTTATTTTAGTATGAAGAATTTAATTCGTGCAATGAGGAATATCAATGTCACTAACAGTTTTGAAAGAGTCTATTTTTTATGCAAACTTCACAAAGTTGTAGCTTTGGTGGCTTGGGTGAGGATCAGAACATCTCATTAGCCACCAAAAGATGGAAGATAAATAACAGGTGGAAGACCCCTTCGGTGGTAAGGTGTATTAATAAACTTTTTACTACCATTGGAACATTCTTAAACAGTGATCGGAGAATATAGTGGCTAAAAGTTCTACCACAACGGAGAAGATAGTGGCTAAAATTTCCGCCATTGCAGAGAATAGAGGGATTAAAAGCTCTGATGGTAAGAAGTTTTGACTTTTGATCGCCGACATTGCAGAATCTTAGTTCACTACGGAGCCACAAGGGTGGAAGATATACAAACTATGGGGTCCGTGAGCAGATGGAAATTTCAACATCGGAACATGGAATCACTGGCCATCGGCAAGATAGTTAAACAAGGATCCACGACAGCGGGAGACAAACCGACTATCAATCAGTGAAGTTTACAACTAAGTTCCTCCATAGTGTCGATGGCATGGAAGACTAAAGTTCCGATCGATGACAAGAATCATTTCGATAGCGTGACAATAGATGAACTCTTCGACGATTGAAAGAACTAAAGACAACATAGAGATGGGGCAAGGATTAAAAGTTCTGAAATGTTGATGACATGAAGAACTAAATACCGCTGAAGTCAAGTATCAGAAATCAAAACTTGGAAACACTAACCATCGGTGAGTTAGTCTACTAAAGAGCCGCCACGGCAGAAGAAAGACAGAATGCAGCTTCTGCTACCAGATGAACATTTTTACGATCGGAAGATCTGAAGACAATAGATCGATGAATTTTACAACAAAGATCCTCCACAATTTCAGTAGCACAGAAGACTAAAGCTCCGATTCAAACGTCGCAAATCAACTTCCGACAGCAATACAATTAGTTCGTTTCACGTCTGAAACTACGGTAGCGTTTTGATAAAAGGTTTCAATGCATAAGTATTTCAGCTCCCGATCGCCGACGAGCTAGTGATGGAGAGAAACAATGTTGAGATTTGGAGCGTCGATAAGCTAAAGTAAAAAGATGTCAATCGCCGATGAAGAAGTCGTCACGACGCTATTGATTTAAGGCAACAAAATAGCGATAGAGTTGAGACTTAGAGCACCGAAACTGTAGAAACAATGAGATTAGGAATGTTGAAATAGTGGTAGCGTTGAGGCTTGGAGCACCGATGAGCTAAAATAAAAATCCATGATCGGCGACTGCGGCGATAAGACATAAAATCCAGCGGATTAAACAAGAAAAATCACTTCAGTTAAACGCTGATACACTGGCTGTTGGTGGCAATTTCAGACTGAACCAGCAATGTTGATTATGAGTGAACACTTCAATTATTTAAATCTCACTTAGTGAATTAGATCTTCACAGTAGATAAACAAATAGTTAGCAAGGGTTTGAAGCCCTAATCTAGAAAAACTATCACTTTCAATTATTTTTGTGTGCAAATAGATCGGATTTTTAGGTTCTGTTATTTCTGTAGAAGGCTATAAAGCCCATGATATTTTTTATAATAAAGGTTCAAATCCAGGGATTTGTAATCATATTCCCTTCTCAAGCATCTCATCTGTTTTATTCTAAATATAAGCTCTTTTGTTGTGATTTTTTCAGCCATCTCTTTCTTTACTGTGTTTATTTCCTAAATGTGCATTCAGGGCATTTTCAGATTTATTAAAAAGCTGATAACTGTCATCCTATTGGTTATTTAGTGATATTTGATTTATAAATACCATCCTTAGTAGGATTTAGCCATTTATATGCATGTGTTATGTGTGTAAGTCTGTCGGCCTGGTGAGTTCTCCATCCCTGCACCTTTTTGTCAAACTACTGAACAAGTTGTAACTAAAAGCCTTGTAAATGAGTGAGCTTCATGCACCTCTTGAGAGTGAGAGGTTATATAGGTTATCCAGCTTGATTCATATCATAAAACCCTAAAAAAAAGTTTAAGTTACCAGGGATCCTCGAGCTACAACCTAGAGGAGTTTCCTAGAGTGAAAACAATCCTTATAGGATCAACTTCGAGATTCAAGGCCTAACACTTGTAATTACATTATCTAAATTAAAAGAGATCAAGCTTCATCCATATCGAAATGACTACCCTTCCTTCCAATTGATGTGATTTTCTTTCATCTCAATTGATGTGATTACCATCATTCTTATTATTTCAATCTCCTTTTATTAAAAGACTAGTGGTCTCCTTCATTCTAAGGTTTGAATGTTTGATACAAGATATTGGTCATTGGTGACGTTTGAATAAATGGTACTAGTGATCTATAAATGATAGTTAGTGGCTACAAACAATGTTTTCTAGGATTTTGAACTCAAACTAGGGTTTCTAGGGTTTAGAATTCAAACTAGGGTTTACGATGCAAACTAGGGTGACTAGGATTAGCTCTTGATGTAGTATGTCATGTAATGGATGCTATTGATATAGTATGTAGTATGTAGTATTGTCAGCAGGTGGTTTTGGGAGAAGATAATTGCGCAGCATCACGGATGCTGCTCAAGCTCAAAAACACTGCACGAGGCAAAAAATAGAACATTTTATATATCTTGTGTCATCTTTTGTGGTTTTGGACCATATTTTGTCATTATTTTGTAGAATCAGTTAAGAGTTAGTGAGGAAGTTGTCTAAGTGGAATTTGAATGTAAAGGTGAAAGCCTATAAGTAGATGTCGAATTGTAAGTGTCAAGGGCTTTAGAGAGACTTCCATGAAAGAGCATCTTTAAATATTTTTGAACTATTTTTGAGCACTTGTTGATCTGTGAATTGTTTCGGGGAACCTGTGGTTTTGCGCAGAAGTAATATGACAAGATGGAAGTTCAACTGAATTATTGTATTCTTTTCTATTTTCCCATTTTACTATCTTCTGCAACTCAATCATGAATGCAATGTGTATGTGTGACATATGAATGATGCAATGTTTCTCTGCATTAAATAATGTTATTCTATTGGATTTGTATGTGCATCGATGTGGTTACTACAATTCTGATATAATGATGCGATCTGTGGAATGATGATAATTGGTTCTATTAACACTTAAGGGAAATAATCAGATCTGGTAATGTTGCGCTGAGTTGTTAAGTGGTGCAAATTTCCCTCTCTCATTCTATGGAACTTGGTTCTTTCAACTCTCCCTCGAACATCTCAGGTGAGATTTCGTTCACTCTGTGGGTGTTGCTGGATGGGGTAAAACTTGTCTCGGCTGGTGCTCAGGGAGATTTTGGTGGTTTGGGTGTCAACAGAGAGGGAACCCTTCTCGGCTGGTTTTTTTGGGTGATTTTGTGTCAAAAAGTATGCTCTTGATGTAGTATGTAGTATGTCAATAATGGACTCTCTTGATGTAGTATTCCATGTGTATACTTCTCTTTTGCATCATTTTACAATGTTAAAAATTACTCTCCATCATAGGATACAATTAGTATGGTTCACTAACACAAGGAGCTATAGTACCTCAACTTTAGTGGATCATGAAGTTGACACAAACTAGTCTCTAGGCTACAAACTAGGATTTCTAGGGTTTGTAAGCTAGATTTCTAGGCTAGGATTGGCCAGGGTTATTAAGCATGGGGATATTTTTATACCTTATTTTAACACTTTCATTAGGAAGTTCCATGAAAAATTGGGGTGTTGACTAATATCCTTATAGGACCAACTTTGAGATTCAAAGCAGATGCAATAGACACATCCCAGATAAAGTGCTAGATAATGGTCTAGGGATATATGGTATGATTCATGTAAGTATGAACATAATACAACAAATCCATGATGAATTTTGTGCAATTTATCAAGTTGTATAAGTCTATGCAATTTATCAATCTATCAATATTTCAATCTATCAAGCTGCAGATAATCAATGAGACCATGAAACCAAAATACCCGACTACCACATATCTGACTACCTACACGTGGTCATTCAACTAGACCATTTAGATCACTTCTAATAGAAACGGTATTCTTTAGCCTCTCATGCTCAGAGTAAGGAAAAAAATATTGTGACTTTGATGAGTTCTTGCTTAGCATTGTTTGCTTCTAGAGGTTTGTGCCAATAACTAAGTTTGTATATGATATACAATTTGACCTAGTCTATAATCTTCAAATACATAACCTTATTTGTTTTGTGCATGGGAAATATCTATCAAATATTCTCCTTTGATAACCATCAACCCAATTGGGAAATCATTGAACTCAGAGTCGCTTAATGAGACAATGAGGGTATTCTTCCCATCTAAGCAACATGCCAACTAGTATTAGTGTGCTATTCATTGCCTCTCAAGGAAACTACTGTGTATATGTGCCCTGCTTAAAATAAAGTGCCAACCTAGGAGTCAACTAACTAAACAAAACTATTTGTAAAACATTTCAAAGTTATCAACATAACAATCGAACCTAGTTGTATGAGATCTGATATGTGGTCATAGTCAGGTGAAAGACTCGACTTGTTGTCCTCCAACTTGGATAATTCTACATTTATTTGTTGACCAATGGGGAGTGATACATGATCCCAACTATCAACTCAATCCGTGGATTCACAATTGTCCCATTCACCACTATTACATGGATAACAAAAACAAGAGAGTTTCCTTGTCCACATTTCAACTATAGTAGTGTCTGATGTTCTAATTGGATGGAATGCAAGAGTTCCTTGGACGATGTTCACTCATATAGGTGTAATCAATATACATTGACCACCTCCAAAAAATATCTATGTACATGTGCTTTTTGAGATGATTGGTCTTCTTTCCTTCTGGCTCCCTGCCCCATTACTGAAGAACACCATGCAACAATGGTCTTTGCATCTCGGATGAGCGAAATAGTTGTGAATTTCATTTCTTTCCTATGTAATGTAGTATTGATGCATGCACCTGATCCATCATGATCCCATTTTACAAGTCCGGTCTCAAAATAGTTCCAAATATGTGGCACCTTGTGCCCCTTGTAGAGAATACACAACCATTCGAAGACATGGAAATTTTTGAATTGCCCCACACAATCATCAAAACAAATCCATTGTTGTTTCATTTGTATATTGTTATCATTTAGGTGATTATGGAAAAATTGAAAGCTATGTTGTACAAAATCCAAGTCATGACACCTGTCATCACTTATGTAAAATTGATACTCCTTCACAATAAACATTTTCTCATGAGTACTATTTTCCCCATGTATATAGGTGATATGGACCATTATGTTGACCTAGTATGAGTGATAATATTGGCTCTAAATATTGTTATGGAGTTGAAGAGTGTAGTTTTCTACAAAATTGACCACTGATAAGATAGTTCCAATAGGAAATGTATCCTTGCATGTTCTAAACTGCTCATCTTTCCAACGAGCCACATGTACATGCTTTACATACTGTAGTATCTTTACAAAGGATTCCTTCATGAAGTTGCAAACTTGTACATGCTAGATCAACAATAAAGATATGAAAATCAATAGGTTGTTACATATATTAAATAGCATTGTGAAGAAAAAATACTATTCATGAACTCGTTACTAACATGAGAGGTGACCAGTTGTACTTTTTCTTTCATTCCCTCCACCAATATGATATGTGAAATATTTGAATGACTGCAATTTCACTTCATGTCTCCAAAGTTCATGCTCATCAGTTACATGTATGCATTTTTTCAAAATTTCCATTCCACCACACCTTGGGCATGTCCCATCTACATAAGGCCTTTGATAAAACGTGCAACCTTCTATCCTTCTACAAAAAATGCTATGAATGACGTCTCTAGATGATGTCAGTGGCAATGTAGTTGAGCATTCTTGCACAAGTGTTTTATGCAATACACATAATATATATGTATATATGTGTCATAATACTAACCGTACTCAATGTGATATTGACAACAGCATGTGTTACGAGTTGTTTTTATTTTAACATACCATGGTTTGCATTTATCAAAGGATATTTGGCCCAAGTTAAGTTGATTATGTTCATGCCTAAATCTCTCATATAATTTTGTTTGTTTCATGTCGAGAAAATGTTTAATGTGGGTTTCATGATCCCTTGAACCCCTTCTCAATTTTAGTACATCTTTTTGGTTGGATGAAGGTCTACTATTGTCACACAAAAAATCCTGCACCAATTGCTTTACAACATCAATGAGCTTCATATTGAAGCATGTCAACCTGCCAATGAAGTCCCATACATGTGTTTGAACCGAGTCAAGTTGTTCTCTTCTAGAACAATACCTACTGAGTGATTTGATATTCAAGCCTACAAGTTTTGATGTAGGCTTAAGAGGTTAAAGGGCCCTGGTACTTTTGTTCACGATTGACTGTGACAACACATGACGAGCTGCATTGCGATCCTTTGAATGAGATTTATTTCCAATTGTACTAAATGAATCTACTAAACTTCTAACAATATGAGAACTTGGATCAGAACTATTTATCATCTTTATCCTTAAGTTTCTCCTAACAACCAAGTAAATCTGCAAAGGTTTTAGGTGGCCTTGATGTGCACCTACATCTTACTCCTTGATCAGTGCCATGCAGTGCTCATTCTTCAGCTTCTATGGAGATTGAAGGCCCCTTGAGCGAATGTTTTTGTATTTCTTGTTGTGGAACTATAGGAAGAACTTTGGCATCGTCTACAATTAGAATTGGTTGAGTGTCCATAAACCGTCTTCGATTGATCATGTCATTTCTTTTCTTTTCTCCAAGTTTTTCAAGGATTTAATTGGGTATCATCTTCCTTGCTGATTTTCTTACTCGATTGCGTGAATTTACTATCACCACAATGATCAAATATATATGGTGCTCCTCAATGGGAGATTCCCTAATATTGGTTTCTTTGTTGAACAATTTTGTCTAGATACTCCATCACAATGACCAATGAAATATCCTCAAATGCAATAAAAACAAAGGTGGAGATGCTCTAGGGTGCTCCTCAATGGGAGATTCCCCAAGCTTGGTTTCTTTCTTGCTTAATTGTGTCTAGATACTAAGGTAGGGGGAATATTGGGATGAATGTTTCATTTGCTAGCTCCTCAATTGCAAGAAAAACGATGGTAGAGATGTTCTATGGTGCTCGTCAATGGGATATTCCCCAAGCTTGGTTTCTTTATTGCTCAATTGTGTCTACATACTCCACCACAATGACCAATGAAATTTTTCCTTTGCTAGCTCCTCAATTGCAAGAAAAAAAATGGTGGAGATGCTCTAGGGTGCTCCTCAATGGGAGATTCCCCAAGCTCGGTTTCTTTCTTGCTCAATTGTGTATAGATACTCCACCACCATGACCACGCTAATGTTTACTTTTCTAGCTCCTCAACTACAATAAAAACAATGGTGGAGATGCTCTATGGTGCTCCTCAATGGGAGATTGCCCAAGCTTGGTTTCTTTCTTGCTCAATTGGTTTATTTATTTCCCAATTCTTTATTTCTTTCTTCATCCTCAATGTATACCATACTCCAAGAAATCGTTAGACACTTTTAATGGATATGGTTAATGAAATCAAAATTTTGTGTGATAATCTGGTGAATAAGTAAATGAACACATTGTTTACAACCTAAAATTGTGCGTCGTATGTGAAACATGCTTGAAATATGATAGAGTGTTTCTCGGACAGGGACTGTTGTTCTTTATACTGAGAAATAATGTGCACACACTATTATTAACAAAAACACATGTGTGCTTTTACCATATATAACGAGCATGTGTTACGATCAAATAGCATTGGAGAGCATTTAAGAAGGAATTTCCATGACTAAGGGATCATTCAATGTTTAGGGGGAATTAACAAGCACTCTCTAAGTCTTAAGGGATGTGTGTGTGAGAGAGGAAAAGGGAGAGGAGGGGGAGTTTGGGTTAGGTGTATTTGAATTAGAAGAGAGAGAGAGAGAGAGAGAGAGAGAGAGAGAGAGAGAGAGAGAGAGTGAGAGAGTGAGAGAGAGAGAGAGTAGAGGGGGAGTCTTAGTGGTATGGGGTGACCTATGGATGTGTGTGGGTGTCTCTATGCATGTATGTGTGAGAGAGAGGGAGTGTGCACGTGTGTGTGAGAGAGATGGAGTGTATGTGTGTGTGTGAGAGAGAGGGAGTGTGTGTGTGTGTGAGAGAGAGAGAAGGTAGTTGAGGAATAGATATGGGGGTGGGGGGTAGAGGTAGTTTGTGTAGTTAGGGAGTGATAGAGACTGGAGACAAGGTTAGAAAGAGGTAAGGGGGAGGGAGATTGCGGGGGGGGCTAGTATGAGTTAGGGGGAAGATTGGGTGGGGGGATAGTATGCATTAGGGGGAATATTGGG
>LPNX010029465.1:0-61296 GCA_001517045.1 Pseudotsuga menziesii
GGCCACCAAAGAGCAGCCATTCACTGGTGGCGCGATTCTGAGAATCGCGCCACCAGTGAATGGCGGCTCTTTGGCGGCCAAGGGAGCGGAGCTCCACTCCTGCCCCCATTCTCCCCCTCTTCTTTCCTCCACGTCTTCTTTTTCCCGTAAGCAAATTAATACCGTCACCGCAAATTCCATTTATCTTCACCCTCTCACCAGTATAATATCGGCATTAAGAGTGAAGAGAAGCCATCGCAGTCATCTTCGGTTTGTGAAATGGAGTTGTCTAGAGACGACCAGCAAATGACGGAGGAGTTGGAGTTTTGGAAATATTTGTTTGTTGAATCAGACATCACTGAGTACCTAAATGAGGAGGTTGACATGTCCATCGATCGGACAGCCATGTGAAATTTCCAAGATGTTTGAATCATCCTTTTGCGCAATTTCCAAGATAAAATTGAATCATCTTTTTGTTTCTGCCGGAATTTTAAGAGCGGAGTGTCCGTCAAGGAGGAAATTTGCTTGTCAAATACAATACATGTATCAGTTGCACTGTAATTCCTGCCTTGCTTAATGTTTTGCAAGGTCGCACTGTTCATTTTCAAATGTGACGTCACATTATCACCATACCATAAAATATTAATACGTAAATTCCTATTAGGAACAGACACATATGTGTTACTTGTTTGTAGAAGAAAAATGTTTTTAAGGGTGGGTTAATTGCGTTGTCGTCTATTTCACAAATAATTAAGCCACCCTTAAAAACATTTAAGTGTGACCACACATAAGAAAGCTCCCCTACTAGTTATAATATACTATTCATTATTATGTGTGATGTGTTTCAAAGGTTGGGGATCGGTGTTGATATATTTTTATAATTTCAATTGAGAAAACCAATTACCCCAAGAGTTGGGTGGGAGCGTTGATATATTTGTATCATTTCAATTTAAACTATCAATTTTCCCTTACTTTTATGTTATCAAAAATAAGAGATAAGTTGGTGTGAAGGTGTTAGATTCATGATAAACCCAACGTTGAAACCTTATATTCACTGTCCCTTTTTGATTCAATACAACCCAATATTTACAATAATGTGAAGACAAACACAATTTAAATGAGAGGAAGATATGTATTTTAAACCTAGTCACAAGTCTCTCCTATAAACAAAAAGTCCTTAGAGCCACGATATCATGAAAAGTATGAATTATGGAAAATACAAACAATAATGTGAAGACAAACACAATTTAAATCAGAGGGAGATATGTATTTTAAACCTAGTCGCAAGTCTCTCCTATAAAACAAATAAAGTCCTTATAGCCACGATATCATGAAAAGCGTGAATTATGGAAAATACAAACAATAATGTGAAGCAAACACAATTTAAATGAGAGGGAGATATGTATTTTAAACCTAGTCGCAAGTCTCTCTTATAAGAAAAATAAATTCCTTAGAGCCACGATATCATGAAAAGCGTGAATTATGGAAAATACAAATTATAGATTGTTGTAGTTTTGTGTTTTTGATAGGCCTAGGTTGGTTTATTATAAAATTTAAATGTTTTTTTTAAATGTAATGTTGTGGGGATGTTAGGGGGCCTTAGAATAAAAAAGAAAAATTTAATGTCATGATGTTGGGAGTAGGGGGTGGGGGTGTTTTAATTTTTTTTAAAGTAATGTTGTTGGGGGATTTAGGGGGGTGTTTTAAATCCTTTAGATATTTTTTTAAATGTAATGCTATGGAGGGGTTAAGAGGATTAGGGTGGGAGGAGGGGTGAAGGGTTAGATTTTTTTTTAATATAATGTTGTTGGGGATTTCGGGGTTAGGGGGCGATGTTTTAAATTTTGTAAATGTAATGTTTTTAGGGGGTTAGGGGGATGTTTAATTTATTTTTTTTAATGTAATGTAATTTGGTGGGGGTCAAGGGGTTATGGGTTTAATTTTTTTTTTATTATATCCAGTCATTCATCTGCAGAAAATATAGATTCTGATGGGGTGTCAAAATCCATGGATGAGTGTGAATAATTTCACATGAAACATTTTAGATGTTTTTTATTAGTATGATGTTTGTAATTGAAACTCTAAAGAAGTTTTTGATCATTTATATGAATAATTTGTTCTTGTAGGGTCTAATATATGATTTCATTATGAATCACGACATAATTTCTTTAATTTTAAATGGATAGAGTGGTGAAATTATTTATGAAATATTTGTTTTTGTTTGATATGCAAGTTTCAAAAAGTTGTAATTTATCTCTTGAAGAAAAAAATAGTTTTCCAATCTAGGGGTTGATTTCAGAGTTTTTGTAAACAACAGTATGGCATTTTTTGGCCATGGCACTGTTTTTTACCCCGAAAAAAAAATGTGTATACTGGTATCAACACTTTTCTCTTTGGGGTTTTTTTTGGTGTTTTTTATGCAAAAATCGTCGTTTTTATGGATAGAGTTCTCGTTCTTAGTATAAAGTTCTCGTGTCATAGTATAAGTGGTTTTTACTATAAGTATATGAATGTGTTATTCAGTTCGCAGCATCATAGAAGGATAAATATAAGTTGAAGTCTTTTGGTATTCGATATGAGAACTTGTTGATAATTCCTCCAGACATTTAAGAGTCACAGTATTCAATAGGCCTTGTATGTTGAAGTTGTGTAAGTCATACACGCGTAACGACGAGTGCGCTGCGTCGCAGCGGTAGGATATCGCAGAGAGGCGATATCGCACCGGCAGAGGAGCTGCGGTGCATGATACCGTGGGTTGAGGACGTAGTGCAGGGAGGAGTTACGTGTCGGTCGGGACACGGTGATGCGATAAGGACTAGAGTCAGCACAGTAAGGGGGAATTGCGCATCGCGACGAGAGACTTCGCGGGCTAAGAAGAGCCGCGCGACCCATAGGATGTGACAGAACCTGGTCTAAGACACTTGAGTCTTTGGCCAACCCATTAGAGTCACTTCGGGTGAGACTTCAGGCCGTTCTGCGGTCTGTCGCCGAAAGGGCGAGTGAGTTAGGGGTGTTGTTGGTTAATTATAGTAAACCCGGGTCTGCCCATAGAAACCAACAAATGGTTCTGTTGCTGGTTAACCTTGCAGAGTTTCACATTGATCAGTTGCACATGATCCAGTAGCAGCTAAACGCAGAGCTCAGAGTCAGAGAGCTTGCGACTTATAAAGAAAACACACAGCTAATGCAAAAGAATGTGGCACTCGTCGCTAGCTTTCAGAAAAAGGCAGATGAGCTAAGAACCTATGAGGAAAGAGAGCAGGATCTCTCTCAAGTTTTGTAGAGCGTCGCATTGGAACTACCCCAGTGTAACATTGAGTTCGCTTTACCAGTCTCGCAGAAGATAAGAAGAGTGGTAGACAGAGCAAAAGCTCTGGAGGAAACAGTAGCCAGGATGGACGAAGCAGTGGCCAAGATGAGGGCAGACCATGAAGCACATATCGCTAAGCTTGAGGCTCGCGCACTAGACACCTCCCAGGCAGAGAAGCAAAAGAGAATAGAGGCCTTTCGCCTCACTTCTGCGAAGATGTAATCTCGCATCGACGAGGCATGGTTAGTACTAACCGATGCAACGAACACCTGGGCCAAGTTAGATGAGCCGCTGGAGAAAGTAGAAATCCAGCAAAGTATTCAGCAGGTAGAGAATACTGCTGCGGCAATGAAAGAAGAAATTAAGAGCTTAGCAGCTCTTCAGAAGATGAGGAAGACAAAGGAGATGAACCGATTGCAGCAGGAAGCGCAACGGTTAAGAACACAGGAGATACACATCAATGACCTGCTTCAACCCTATTAGGAGCAGATCACTGAGTTAGTCGACACAGTTGAGCAGAAAGTGAAGGAGTTCACTACCACCAGAGAAGAAATTGATGCAACAAAGGACTCCACTATCAGTCAAGCTATGCTTGACGCAGCACAAGCGTGTGTCGAAGCGATGCAGAATGAAGTCGCAGGACTTCAGGACAAGCTGCATCAAACTTCGCAGGAAGCGAAGGAGAAGTTAGAGCAGGAGAAGCCCACTGGTAGTGGCTCGAGGGCGAGCCACAAGTAAGTGTTAAGGGACTGTTGGAGTAGGGTCCCGCAGCTACAGAAGAAGCTGCTATTTTTGGCGGACAGACAGTTTTGGCGGAGATATCAGAGGTAAAGCTACGACGCTGTAGCAGGGTTTCTAGACACATATCAGAGCCGAAAACCATTATTGTGGAGACAGAGAAGTCAAGGAAGACGATGGTACATAAGCAGCCGAGAAGAGAGAGCTCAACCACTGCATTGAAGGAAGCGGCGAAGACAAGAGTGTTCAGTTACCCTCATAAAGGAAAATGAGCGACGAGGCCGAGGTATTGAAGACAAAGGATAGAAGGGAAGCAGCGCCGGTACCCATGGTCAGCGCTGGGAAGCATGGAAGACTGCAGGAAGCTGTGGCGAAGGGAAGCAGTGCATAGTACCCATGATCAGCACCGGGAAGCATGGAAGACTGTAGAGAGCTGTGATGTGACGGAAAGCGACTACTCCAAGTACACATATGTCGTCTGTCACTAATTAGGGTTTTGGGTTTACTGTTGGGACAGGCCCACAGTGTTGTAATGGCGAGACCTTTGGGCCGCCTATATAAGCTTGTATTTTGTATTGTAAAAGGGTTAGTTGGTTCTGTTATTAGATGTAGTTATCTTACGGAAACCAGTAGCCAGCTCGTAGAGCTTGTATGTAACAATCCGCAGAGATTGACAGAGAGGGAAGAGTATATTGTAAGAGGGACAATATAGAGATAGAGATAGAGAAAGAGATCTAAGAGAGAAGGGCTCCAGGCTGTGTGCGGAGTTACCCAGAAGATCTCTAGCTGCATATGCAGTGCAGCAGAACTGTGTTTACCTTCCCCTGAGCTATAATAGAGAAACACAGTTCTGTGGACGTAACTCCCATCCTAGGGGTGAACCATGTTAAATCTGTGTGTTATGTGTTCGGAATGCATGTGATTGTATTTGTTTACTATTATCTGTTATTTTGCGCATGGACTTTGTTTACTATAAGTATATGAATGTGTTATTCAGTTCGCAACATCATAGAAGGATAAATATAAGTTGAAGTCTTTTGGTATTCGATATGAGAACTTGTTGATAATTCCTCCAGACATTTAAGAGTCCCAGTATTCAATAGGCCTTGTATATTGAAGTTGTGTAAGTCAGACACGCGTAACGACAAATGCGCTGCGTCGCAGCGGTAGGATATCGCAGAGAGGCGATATCGCACCGGCAGAGGAGCTGTGGTGCACGATACCGTGGGTTGAGGACGTAGCGCAGGGAGGAGTTACATGTCGGTCGGGACACGGCGATGCAATAAGGACTAGATTCAGCGCAGTAAGGGGGAATTGCACGTCGTGACGAGAGACTTCGCGGGATAAGAAGAGCCACGCACCCCATAGGATGCGATAGAACCTGGTCTAAGACACTTGAGTCTTTGGCCAACCCATTAGAGTCACTTCGGGTGAGACTTCAGGCCGCTCCATGGTCTGTCGCCGAAAGGGCCAGTGAGCTAGGGGTGTTGTTGGTTAATTATAGTAAACCCGGGTCTGCCCATAGCGACCAACACTTGTTTATTATTTTCTTATATGATATTGCAAGTGAGTCGCAATATAGTTGTGTCGCAGTTAATCCTAGGTTAGCGCAGTGAAAAGTGATTTTCATATTACTAAGTCCTTAGACTAGGAAATATAAAGTTATTGCATGGAAGTGAAAACTTGGTCGCACATGAGTTGGTCGCAACCAATTCATGTCGCAGTAAAATCCGGTCGAAGCCTAAGTAAAAGTGTGTTGAGGTGAAAAATTTGTGCGGTTACTCTGTCGCAATAACTCTCGCGCGGTAATTTCTTTGTACAGTGAATTCCGTCGCAAGAAAATTGAGTCGCAAGTTTTTGAAAAAGCAAAAAGGGAAAAACAAAAGGTTGTGTTGCACGATAACTCAAGTTAATTGCCGCGGCCACCATTTTTCCCGAGAGAAACAACAATAGCATTTATCAAAGTAGAGACTATCCATGGATTCTCCTATAACAATATGAATATTCAATGTATCGAGCAAAAACTGTCCATGGATGCTCCTGTAACAATATGCATATTCAATTTAATGAGCAGAAGCTATCCATGGCTTCTCTTGTAACAAGATGTATATTTTTCTTGTGATGGATAGCAACGATCCAATGTGAGCCTCTCCCGATTGCAAATTCAACACAAAATTTACATCAAGTCAAAGCTTTGGCATAAGAAGCATCAATAACTGAGACACACGCAGTCGTAGGGATAACATTTGCAAAAGCAACAAAAGGATCGCAGAGACAAGGATGAATATCGGTAATATGTGGCAATATGTAGACAAAATATGTTGCATTATGCAAACAAGATCATACAAATTCATAATTTCATCAGATACATCGTATCCTTCTCTTTTTTATTTGAAACATGTCCAATTTCTATTAAATTTTGCACAAATTCAAGTTTTTTACACAGACATTTATATGAAACCCATTGCAAATTGTTTCATGATTTTATGCTACATAATTATCATCCACTATTAAAAATAGTTATGTTTGAAATACATTTTTTTCAACATAAATAATATAGGTAAAAGTTTGGACAATAAATAGATTCAGATTGAGTTAAAGTGACTAGGGTTTGGATAGGTTACTTTCTGGTTAAAATATTGATCCACTACCATTGTTTTAAATTCATCCATGTTTGAGTTTTTGGAGGGTTGTCGCTTCCTTATAGATTTTATTTTCTCATTTTCCAATTTTTCACATTGCTTATGAATTCTCTACTATATGAGTGTATTCCAAACCTCGTAAACACTCCACTTTATCCTTTACATATAAATCCATTTTTGCATTTGAGGTATGTTAGAAAAATATACATAAGCAATGCACTGTGTTTGTTTTGATTATGGAACCATATTCAAAGGCAGTTTGTTTTAGAGTTTTCAATGTATTTGCTCAAAATAGCTTCTGATTATCACTATGATTATGATGCAATGAGTTTTCAAAAAACATGATATTTTATCTAGGGGCAAAGGACACAGAGGCATAGGTTGGATCAAACGTAGCATTGGTAATCTACCTTGATCGTCTCTCTTTAGCTTTCCAACCTTCAAGTCCCATAGTTCTTTGTTACTACTAGCACATTTACTGATCATTAGCTTAAAAGCATTCAAGTGTAACTAAGCAATAACAACATTATCTACTCGAAAATAATACAATTTATAAATATATTTTTCAGGAATACGTAAGAGTTTTCATCATACAAAATATGATAGGCATAGTTGGGATACTATGTTGACTGCAAAGATGTTGTTGATAGCTAAGGTGAGTAGAGTGCTAAGTGGGCAACAATAAGGAAGCATCTCAATGATTTTATTGCAAGTACCGTATATATCATATACTATTTTTGCAATTTTAACACCACATATATGAAAAATGACTTCGGAGAAAATAAAACATATGCACCTTGTGCATTCTCAGTTGAGAATGCCTCTATATCCAATCTTGTCTATGTCGCATCATACCATTGTCTTTCTTGATTCAAATGAGATCGTATGGAGAAACAAGAGCAATTACGCATGCTGCAGTTGAAAGGTAGTTACCCATGGTGCAGTTTAAAGGTATAGTGCTCTTCAAACTCAAGAATCAACGGTTCAATGGAATAAAAGGAAGTGTTGTGAAGCACAAAGGTGTTGAAACAACAAAATCAATGAGGCGGTGGAGCAGTGCATGAAGCTTCAGGAAATGAAGTGCAAGAATATATTGCTATAATTCAGATACAAAAAACTAAGAAGAAACACCATCATAGAGAATAATTTTAATGTGTTAAAACCTCATAAGGGGAAACATCCATGTAGGTAAAGTATTGAAGCTCATTAATCAAGAACAAGAGATTACATGGTGTTCCTTCAATCTCTCTGACTACCATTACATTATGTATCCCAACCATGCACTATATACTTCATGAAATAAGTTACATGAGTAAAACCGTTGTCGGTTATGCCCGTTATGAAAACTTCCCGTAAACACATTAGTTTAGTTGTTATTATTAACCATCTCCACCTTGACAACAAAATTTTCTAATACTTTTCCCAAGACTATTTATCACCTCTTTTTCAAACCAAAAGAAGCTACACACCATTGCAACTTCTCCAACAATATCGGTTTTGTAAACATATCTACACAATTTTCTCGAGTATGAGCCTTTTTCAGATCTACTCCACCTTCACTAATGGCTTGTCTTACAAAATGATACTTTAAATCAATATGTTCATTCTTACTATAATAAAAAAGGATTTGTATCCAAATGTATAGCACTTTGACTGTCACAGAAGACAGACACATTGTTCTACAACCTTCCAATTTCTCTAAGCATACCTCTCAGCCAAATCACCTATTTTCCAGTAGGTGAGGTAGCAATGTATTCAGCCTATGTAGGTGATAAAGCAATTGTTTCCTGAACCTTTTCCATCCAAGTTATAGCTCCACCTACGAGATTAGATACATAACCTGAAGTAGACCTTCTCTTGTCCAAATCACCTATGAAATTTGAATCAACAAAACAACATAAAAATGTTCTTTTCCGGATTTGCCATGTATTTACTAACAACACCTACTGCATGTGAAATATCAGGTCTGTGTAGTGGATAAAGCAATTGTTTCCTGAAGCTTTGACATCCAACTTATAGCTCCACCTACAAGAGTAAATACATAACCTGAAATCGACCTTCTCTTGTCCAAATCACCGATGAAATTTGAATCAACAAAACAACATACATAATCGCTGTTATTATTAAAGGTGATACAAAAGTCACTTGTGCCTCTTAGGTACCGAAGCACCCATTTCACTGCATTCAATTTGCTTTTCCCGGATTTTCCATGTATTTACTAACAACACCATTTCATACATTAAACATCCTACTGCATTGGCATACGGTACACAAGAAATATAATATGTTTCTTCAACACTACTAGGACATAAATCTAAAGAAAGCTTAAAATGGAAATCCAAAGGAACGTTCACAAGTTTTTCCTTATTCATTTTGAACCTTACAAGTATTTTCTCAACATACTTCTCCTGTGAAAAAATAATCTTATCATTTCTTCTGTCTCTGTGTATTTCAATACCCGAGATTTGTTTTGCATCTCCAAGATCCTTCATATTAAAAGTCATAGCCATCTAAGCCTTCAACCTACTAATCTCATCCATGCTTTTACTCACAATAAGAATATAATCAACATATAACACTAAGATAATAAATACGCCATTCAACCTTTTGAAGTATAAACAATGATCATATTCACTTCTAGTATAACCTTGGCTCACCGTGAAAGAATCAAAATTCTTGTTCCATTGCTTGGACGATTGTTTTAGGCCATACAATGATTTCTTGAGCTTGCAAACTAATCTTCCTTTATGATGTTGCACAAAACCTTATGGTTGTTCCATATAAATCTCCTCATCTAATTCTCCATATAAGAAATTTGTTTTAACATCTAATTGCTCTAACTTTGAATCAAGCAATGCAACTAGTGCTAGCACAATACAAATAGATACAAGCTTGACAACTAGTGAAAAAATATCATGATAGTCATTACCTTTCATCTGAGAGAACCCTTTTGCAACCAATCTAGCTTTGTATCTTTCAACCTTACCATCAACGCCTTTCTTCAACTTGAAGACCCACTTACATCCAATAGTTTTTCTATCTTTGGGAGTTCAACCAATTCCCATGTCTTGTTTTTCTCCAAAGAATCCACTTCTTCTTTCATTTCCATCTTCCACTTAGCATTGTCAACACAATCAATGGCTTCCTGAGAACAAGAAGGTTCTCCATCATCAGTAAATAAAACAGATGAAACAAAATCGGTATACCTCTTAGGTGGATTTCTCTCCCTTATTGATCTTCTATGTGTAGGTTGTGGGGTTTCCATATTTTCTTGAATTTATTCATCTTCTATGACTTCTCTCTCACCATAAACTTCTTCTTGCTTCTTTGAGTCATGAGAAGATTGGCTTTCCAACTGAACTAGTTGTTTGATATTGCATGTTCCTATTCCACATCAACTCTTACATTTTCATATTTAATCAGAGAATATTCATCAAAAATTACATCTCTGCTAATGACGATCTTGTGGGAAGTAGGATCCCACAATTTATATCATTTTGTTACACATCAACATATCCAACAAAAATGCACTTCTTTGATATAGGGTCTAACATAGAACGTTGATTTTTAGGAGTAAGTGCATAAGCTTAGAAACCAAAGGTTTTCAATTTCGAATAATCATAGGGATGACTAGTATATACCTCTTCTAGAATCATACAATCTATTGTCATTGGTGCTGATCAATTTATTAGATAAAAAGTAGTAGAAATTGTGTTTTCCCACAACTCTTACCCCAAATTAGCATTACTGAGCATGCTCCTTGCTCTATCTAGAAGAGTCATATTCATGCGCTCTGCAACGCCATTTTGCTAAGGAGTTTTTACATTTGTTTTATGTCTTATGATCCCTTCATCTTTGCAATACTTTTCAAACTCTAAACAAGTAAACTCGCCTCCATTATCTTTCCTTAAACACTTGATTGTCCTGCCAGTTCGTTTTTCCACCATGACTCTAAATTGTTTAAATGTGTTAAACACGTCATCTTTTCTTTTTAGGACATAGACCCAAACCTTTCTAGAAAAATATTCTACAAATAATACATAATACATTGCTCCCCATAGGAAATGGTAGGAGACAGACCGCACAAATCAAAATGAATGTAGTCAAGAACACCTTTACTAACATGATTGCCTGCTTTGAATTTTTGTCTACGCTACTTTCCAAATATAAAATGTCTACAAAATGTCAAATTCATAGTTTTTTAGATTTGGAATCAATTTACGATTCATTAATACCTGAAGTCCTTTCTCACTCATATGACCAAGACGTTGATGCCATAATTGAGCGGATCCTGACTCCTTTTCAGATATCAGTGATGTATCATTAACTTGAGTTCTTCCAACCAGTTTGTAAAGGTTTCCTATTTTTTGTGCTTTCATGACTACTAAAGCACCCTTAGATACTTTTAGTACTCCACTCAAACTTGTATACTTATGACCAGAAGAATCCAACACTCCCAAAGAAATTAATTTTTTTATTTAATTCAGGTACATGTCCAACATCTATAAGTGTTCTTATAACTCCACCAAACATTTTAATTTTAACACTTCCAACCCCAACAATCTTACACGAATGATTGTCTCCTAAAAGAACTATTCCATCTTTAACTGTTTGGTAGGAATCAAACCAATCTTTATGATGACAGATATGGTGCAAAGCACCCAAATCTAATAGTCATTCTTCATTATATTCAGAAACATTACAAACGGACAAAACCTCATCAATCATACATGAATCAGAGTTAACTAAATTTGTCTCTGATTTGGAGTCATCTTTCTTAGATTCTTATCTTTTCCAACATTCCTTCTTGAGATGACCAGTCTTGTTACAGTACCAGCATTTTAATTTACTCTTTCTACCCTTTGATTTAGACCTGGAAGTACCTCTTGACTTTTCTCCTTTCTCTTTGGATCGGCCTCTAACAACCAAAGCTTCTGGCGAAGAGGTTTCAATACTATATTTCTTCCTTAATTCCTCAGACAATAATGCTCCAACCACATTGTCAACTTCTAAGGTATCATTTGTACTAAGGCTAATGGAAGAAACTACTTGACCCCAACATTCAGGTAAAGTACATAAAAGATTGACTACTTTATCTTCATCATCAATTTTAACATCCATACTATTCAACTGGAAAATAAGAGTATTAAAAACATTCAAATGATCTGCTATCTTCGTACCTTATTCCATTCTCATATCGTACAATTGTTGCTTCAAGTAAATATGTTAGTCAAAGATTTGTTCATATACAAACTTTCTAACTTGCTCCATATGCTTGTTGTTGACTTTTCTCCAACAATGTTAAATAACACATCATCTACAAGACATAATCAAATTGTGCTAAGCACTCTGGCATCTAATTCCTCCTATTCATCATCTGTCATAGTTAGAGGTCTCTTTTTCTTACCATCTAAAGCTTTATGTAACCCCTGTTGTACTAAGAGATCCCAAATCTTTGATTTTCATAGTTCAAAATTATTTTTACCGTTAAATTTTTCAATTTCAAACTTTGTGCTAGACATTGTTGTGATTTTTTTTGTAGATATATATATTTTCTCGAACAAAAGACTCCCAAACAAACAACAGTATATACTCCCGAACAAGAAACTGCAGCCTTTGCTTTAATTTTTTTATTATTATATATATTTCCAAACAAAATAGCACATGTTTTCTTATTTACCGTGGTCTATCTCCAGTGGTTGTTGGATTTATTTCTACCCAGCCACCTCACCTCTAATATCTCAAGGCTTCCTGCAGTAACAGCGTAGGCCTCCCTTCTTCTCCACGCGCGAGCCTCTCCAGCAAAGGCAGCGCTAGCCTCTTCTCCTTGCGCTAGTGAGCTCTCCACGACATTCTCCTCTCCAATGACGAGCGCTTCTCCTTTATGCGGTGGTCCAACAACAAACTTTCCCCTCGCGGTCCCGTCCTCCAGCAGCAGCGAGGTCTTCCACGAGGGATTTTCCTTCCACTCTCCACGAGCTGAAAGCAACAGTCACGGTACAGTGCTCTCCACTCCACGTGCCTCTCCACTCAACGGTGGCTCTCCACTACTTCTCCATCAGTGCAGCAGTGTCCACGTCCAAGCAGCAATAGCAGTGGTTCTTAACGGGACTGATCTTATCCTTATGTAATCAGAGCCAAACTTGCAGCGGATGGAGGAAACCAAACGGATGGTTAAACAACAAGCTCTCCACACGGTCCTCCAGCAGCCAATGTTCTCCACTATGGCAGCATGATCCAGCAACCAAGACTTCCACGCAACCCCGGTGCCTCATCCAACAATCAACGGCTTCACGACCGACTCTTCTTCTCCTTTGTAATGTCTTTCTATCTCACGCAAAGCTCTGATACCACTTGTTATAATTCAGATACAAAAAACTAAGAAGAAACGTCATCATAGACCGAAATTTCAATGTGGTAAAACTCCATAAGGGGAAACATCCACGCAGACAAAGTATTGAAGCTCATTAATCAAGAACAAGAGATTACATGACAGGCCTTCAGTCTATCTGACTACCATTACATTACGTATCTCAACCATGCACTGTATACTTCATGAAATAAGTTACATGAGTAAAACCGTTGTTGGTTATGCCCATTATAAAAACTTCCCATAAACACAATAGTTTAATTGTCATTATCAACATATACGCTATGGAGGCGGTGCAAGAAGCGTAGGGAGGGGCGGTGTAGGAAGATGCAGGGGTGGTGCATGAAAATCGAAGACGCAGTCATTCAATTTTCATTAAATACATTCTAATTGTTGGGTGCTTTTACCAAACGTTCAATAATTAGCTCAGCAATAACACTCCAAATATTTCAACCAATAATATACAAGAAAAATATTTACAAACTTAAAATAATAACGTTGCATAAAATTATGAATTTTTAAATGAAAAAAAATCCAAATTAAAACATATCAAATACAATTATACAGTGCCTCTAAGCAAATAGAATATGTAACACCTCTTTATTTATGGAGCCAAGTTGCATAAAATTGTGAATTTTTAAATGAAAAAAAAAATCCAAACTACAACATATCAAATACAATTGTACACTGCCTCTAGGCAGATAGAATTTGTAACACCTCTTTGTTTATGGAGCCAAGTTTCAAAGAGTCTATTGCTGACGATCTTTTAACTTATGTGTGCATTTAAGCCATCTGCTAGAAAAATCTACAGGTACACAAATAACGAAGTTCTCACAATTGAATTCGCTGCATTAGATGATAATTTTCTAACTGAACACACAAACGTGGCATGTGGCATATGGAATGTCTGGGCAATGTCTCCAAAACCGTATTTACGTGTCCTGGTCATTCATGGTATTGGTACTAGCGTGGATAGCTATATCGCTGACTTTTTTAAAACCCCAAAGTTTAATAATATCCACATGAAAATCTTCCATTAATAAATGGGAAGACATTAGCTCACACGAAATTAAAGGCCCAACGAATTTCCATGTTCTACAAACAGATTTTTCTTTGAGGCAGGGACCCCTTCATCATTATGCATGAATGGAGCCCTTATGGCGAAAAGTATTGGACAACCTAAATATGCAATGGATAAGTATTGTATATTTTTTATCTTAAATGGGTGGGTATTCATACATGTCTTTATCTCAAGAGGGTGGATGGGAGGTGATAAAGATGTGTATGTGAATGTACACCTTCTAACTTCACTTTTAAAAGGTGGACTAGGGAAGTTTAGATGTCTATTTTTGTTGAGGTGGTGGGTGGTAAAGGTGTGTTAAAACTTGACACAAATACATAAATGTAAATCTTTGACTTACAACCCTCTTAAAGATGGGAGTTAAAGATGTGCATTAAAACTTGACATCAAGTACATAAATGCATATTCTCACAACTATCTATCACCAATCCTCATAGCTAGGTGATGCACACCTTCACCCCTCCCAATGTGGGTGGTGGAGAGGTGAAGATGTACATTTATGTTGAAGTAGTTGGGGGTGAAGGTGTGTATTTGTAATTTTCATAAAACATGACACTAAGCATACAAATGCTCACCCTCCATCCAAATTCAAATGCACACCTTCACCTTAGGAAGATGGTTGTTAGGGATGAAGGTGTTCATGCTTGGAAGCCACTTCAGTTTACGCTTATAATTATGATTTTATGACCCTTCTGGCATGGACTTTACTATTTTTGTGTGTAACCCTTTTTTAAATGTTTTAAACTCTTTTTACTTATGACTTTTGTGTGTGTTTTTAATAAATGACTTAGTAAATGTTGTTTTGTGTGTGTGTGTGCGCGCACGCGCACGCATGAATAATGAAAAGGAGAGACGTGCTGATTAAAATGCACAACTTTAGTAATGAATTTGTTTTTCAATAGTCATGGCCAATAATAATATGTTAATGGGAAAGTTAACTATTAACTAGGGAAAATTTTATGGATGAAATTTAGGGAATTTTGAATTTGTACTATAATCCTTTTTATATATATATACGAGTGCTTTCTAGTTCTTCGACTATTTAATAATACAGAAATATATTTAAAACAATTAACAAGCACTTGTTTTTTAGTGAAAGAGTTGAAAATACATTTTTGCCCTTTGAAATTGGAGTAGCTCTTCCATTTGCCTCAATTTCCTTGAATGGATGTTGTTTGGGAGTCATTTCTCCCTCTATCATTAATGTGAATCTAACCATAAAAATATAGTTGCCCCTAATTTGTGGTTTAAAGGTGTTTTAAACATAGAAACAATCTACATTTCTTTGACCCACTTCATGTAGGAGACAAATTCACCCCTATATAATGCTCTCACCTGGCTTACTCAACTCACGAATCACCCACTTGGGTCTTGAACTTTGAGGATTTGACAACAACTTATCTCTTGAGATTAGACGCCAATGTTTGTTGATCTCTCTACAAAATTTTGCAACAAGTTATTTCTTTTTACTAAAAAGTTATTGTCTAAAAGGAAACAATTTTCAACTCAAGTAGATCTAAAAGAGTAGATATCTGAATATGTTTTCCCAAGGTTGTTGTCCCAAGAAAGGTTATATCTTTGATGTTGGTTGCATGGATGTTAGAAGGGTTGATGCTAAGAACGGTTGAAGGAATATAGGGTAATGAGTTTACCTAATTTGGAAATTATGTGTGACATTTTACATATTTTGAACATGAATGTAGGGTAATGAGTTTACCTAATTTGGAAATTATCAACTTATAAAGAGGGTAAAAATGAGAAATATGATGCGAGAAATAAGGTTATATATAATGTTTTTAAGTAAATTGGAGATTAAATTTGATGTATGAGATTTATATATATATTGGTGACTAGGAGAATCAACAATCAAGGATTGGGTTGGACTTATGTGACACATGGTCCATGGATCCACTTCCACTTTCACTATATCTCTAGGTACCCCACAATCGTCCACAAGCATGGGACACGGGTAAGCCTAGGTGTGATTTGAACTCGTGACCTCTTTTACAACTTGTGACTTCATATCAAGCGAATCACCAATAAGCCACATCCATGCGGGGAGGTTTGTATATTATATATATGTATGTGGAAATCATTTACATCACGTTGAGATCTAATGGAAATGGAAGTTTGATAAGTCTTTGTTTTTTCTAGAAGAAAAATCGTTGTTCCTTGATATTATATTAGAATCAAAGATAACAATTGATGTACCAATTACAAAAATCATGTAGAGGCCAACCCAACAAGAAAAATAATGAAACTTTACAGCTTCCAGCAGTTGATAAGATATCTCCAAACTGGAATTTATAAATAGGCACATAACTCTAACCTCGAAGATCCACCAACTAGTTCAAAGAGAGTGCATAAATAACCCTAATAGTATATTGAAGGAAGCACATGGTGATATCATGACTCTTATCACCTTTTGAGTCCAAGTGAGTCCCATATCCAGAATAATCAAAATTCCAATGAGTGGCTAAAAAAAAGATGCAAGTCCCATCCTAAGATGGGAGTAACACCATTGCCATAAAAAATACTCTTTAAAAGAGCTAAGAGGTTCCTTCCCCAATAATAACTCCTTATGAAAATTCCAAGAAGGAGAGAAGGCCAGACTTCAATGAGAGTGCTTCCTTCAACAAACGATCAGCAGTCTTATTGTGCTCCTGATATACATGTTGAAAGGATAATGAAAGGAAATAGTTTTTTATTCCAATAATGCAGTTAGACCAATGTTCCAATCAAGTGTAGAAAGTTTATCCTTTGCGGTTTCCTATTTTATGAGAACAAGAGAATCCCCAAAAAAATGAATAGTTGGAAGACCAATAATCTCTCCAAAGGTTAGTAGTGACCAGAGTGCAAGCAATTCATCTCTAGTGTTTGTGCTAGCCCCAATACCCAATTTGATATGAAATAAATGAGTATTGTTGATGGAGAGAAAAACACCAGCACTGCCTGACACTGCATCTGCAGTGCCATCAAAGAACCCAAATGGATAAACACAAGGAGGGGTCGGGTCAATGTTCCTTCGGGACAAATTTGTGTTAATAACAGGGTAAGATTTCACCAATTCCATAATAAGATAACATATGGAATTTATACTAAGTAAGCAGTCTTCAAAGATGCTAAGATTCCATGCCAGCCATAAGTTCCAAATATAGAATATAGGAAAGTGGGGAGCCTCATGATCCCGTTGCAGCCACCTGTTCAAATTATCCATCATTGGCAGAGCCTCCCTGTTATCACTAAAGTTGAACCTTGACTGCTAGGGTCAAGCTTAGAGAAATCTTAAATTGGTTTAATGGATAACTGAAAAATGAATTTATGGAATTTGGTGGTAGGTAAGACTTACTCAAAAATCAAGCTAGATTTGAAAGCAAATACTGAACAACAGTATATATATCACAATCAAGACTGATAAGACAAAGCTACGAGTATGAATTTATGAAAAACATAAACCAGGTTCTGCATATAATACTTAAGGATAACTTCACATTAATCGTGAGAATCTAGCAATGGATTAAGATGACCATACACTAGACAAAATCACAACACATGAAATTCAATTATTAAAACAGAAAAGCGGCTCATATGAACATAATCATTTCAAAGCAGCTAACAAAAACAGAGTGCATAGATGCTCCTACCACTCCAGTATCAGAATGTTCAAACCCTGCCTCAGCCCTCTCGGCTGGTACCTCCCCTTCCTCACTTCTACCTCCAATATTTTTACAATGAAATATATATATAAGATAGCAAAGCTAACCTCTTTAGCATTTTTTGGATCTATTCTAATGATTTTTTTTCCAAGTTTAGCTAATCAAACAAGAAAATGACCCATGTCTCTATTTAATAAGGTTATAATTCTACTATGACTAAAACACTTAAATGAAATGCCACTTGCATTCATGGATGAGTATTGATGAGCTCTTTGAGGAAGAGTCATCATCTATACCTAAATATACTCTAGCCAATCTTTAGTTCATAATCATAGACAATGACCCCTTCAAGATTTCGTGTATATCATATATTGGCATTGATGCATCCACAATCTGCCAGGTTGGATCATGCAAGGCCTTATACTGGCTAGCTACTTTCTTCTGAAATTCCAGCTGTTCATATCGCTCCTCCATAGTTGCAGTTGAAGCAATTATAAATGCAGAATGGTCAAATTCCAACATGAAGCATCTCTTGACATCCTCCTTTGTAGGATTGCAACCACAACGGTCTCTTCTTGATGTCAAATTACTAAACTTTGTGTAAGTGTAGTGCAATACTGTTGCTTCTTCCAATTTGATCTCATTTGGTGTTTTCATGTAATTGTGCCAACGATGTGCTCCATTTGGACAAAGGTGATCTTGAACTCGTGCAGCAACTTTTCCATTACCATAAGTTAAAAAGTAATTTGGATTCCCTAAAGTTACCTCCTTATACAACCCAAAATATGTCTCCTTTGTAACATGGTCATAATTTTTCTTAAACATCGACACCTCGCTAAAAGGATCCTTTATGTCATCTCTTTCAATGGCACTCTCATAATTTGGGAAGACCACCATATCAACATTATTTGGAACATCTAACAGCAATTGCCTCAATTAGTACTCCCTGCTACATGCTGAATGAAGAAGCTCATCGGTATCAAGATGAATAATCCAATCCATGTTAACTTCCCTTGCCATCACAATTTCCATCTCCATATTTAGTGATTGTTTAACAAAGAGTTCATAGTTGCACGACCGGAAAAAGAAGCTTGAAAGCCATGTTTCATTCCAAATTTGACTTTTTGTCTGTTTCTCCAATAGATCTTTTGTTTGATGCACAACTTTCACACCCAGAATGCTCTCCAATACAACAGAAGTATTTGTTGCAACTTCCTTTCCCTCCACAAATAAAAGAGAGTTGGTTATGCCAATGAATTTATGGTCATATATCCAAGGAAGAATCTGATTGATCCCTACTAAAGTGCTTGTAGTAATACATATCAATACTCAGGAACTAAGCCACTAAGATTGTTGCTAGTGAGTTGTAAGTACACAGAAATTACGGGCTCAAAAAACATCCCATTACCCTACTTTGGACATATGGGGAAGAGTGATTTTCCTATCAAACCATTCATGTTTCTACTATATGAATACAACATGTTGTCTTCGAGAACCTCCTTGCTTTCTAGTACTGATCCCAGAAGGTCACGATGAGATTTAGCTAACAGTTGGTGGTCCAGATTTTCATCATGCTGTACTCCTAAGTACACCACATAAGGCTTTTTATTGCCCATTGCTGAAACGATGAACGATAATAACACCATAAGGAGTACAACTATGATTGTTCCCTGGGCCATGGCTGCTGCCGCCTTCTCATGCAATGGTGCAGAGTGATCCATGTTGTTTATAGATAACCGATCTAGATGTAGGAAATCATTCCTCGATAATAGCCTGTACATCATCATGAGGTGCTTGCAACAATTGAGAAAATGCTTAATGCTATGGTTAATTATGATAGCCCCTATTGTGCCACTGAGCAATAGTCATACCATGAAAGACAATAACACTGAAGTATGCATCCAGCAAAAGTATACAAAAAATTGGTGACATTCTTTCTGTTCAATAGCATGCAGAAATAAGTTGTCTCATTTGGGCTATCATTAAAAACCTGTACAAACTGAGAACGTCTAAGATTAAATATGAACTCTGGCAATATTGCAAAACTTGAGTTCAAGCTGAAAGAAGAGACATCATCCTTTTGGCTTTTCGGTAATCACCAAATCTCTAACACACATGAATTAAACACCTGGGTGATCTCTTCCATACCTCTAAATCGAAGTATATTCTTACTGGTAATTTGTCATTTTCACAAATTCTTGGACAGAGCATAAGCATTTGAATTTAAACTGTGGGATCAATTGAGGGCCACCTTAAATGAAACCTTTCTGTGTGCTGCCAGAAACTTATAAATTTTGTTGGAGCAGATCTGATCACAACACTCCCACTGAGAAAAACAAGACAAAATTGTGTTCAATATGAGTTCAGACTGCAAAAGCATAAGGGCAAGACACGAAAGTGTGATTTATCAATTCAGTACCCAATTTACATAAACTGCATCTATTAGGCCCATCCCAACTCTTCTTTAGCAGGTTGTCCCATGTACTGATCCGATTTTCTGCACATAGCCAAATGAAACACTTGATTTTGAGTGGTAAATTCCAGTACCACAACTGCTTATGATGCCACCCAGAAATTTTCTCCAAATAAGACGTAGTGATTGGATCATAGGCCAGATTGACAGTAACCTCACCATTCTCAGTATTATGCATCCAGAGAATCTTATCCATCTTTCCCGATAACCTTATGCCTCCATAAGCTAACCCACTTATGTATTGGTTCCATTTCGTCTTCCAGCTACCACCAATTTCCAAATCCTTTGTTGTTAGCCAATAAGAGGAATCACAAGTCCCTTTCCCTAGATTGCGAGCTTGGCTAAGAGAACACAGCCATAATTGAGAAGCTATTCCTGAAGATCATCCCACAATGCAAAGGAATAATTTAGGCCAGCAATGGGATGTATACCCAGTTTGATCTTGTTTCCATTTCCCACACTCCATCCCAGCTTACAGCTAATCCATGAGTGAATATGTATAAAGTCATTTCAAATATGGGATGCACGCTGCACAGAAAAATTGTTCCTGTGTAACCAACAATCCATAGGAGCTTCTTTGAGATATTTTTCTTTAAGTACTTTGTTCCATAAACCATTGCTCTTGAGTACATACAACAAACTTTTGAGCATAAGCGAAATACTAAACCATTCCAGGTTTTTTATGTTCCCACCCCCATACTCATAGGGCCTTGATAAAGAGTGCCAATATCCAAGTGTGTCCTTTGCTTTGTGTTATTGCTCCCCCAAAGGAAGGATAATATAAATTGACGAATTCTTTTAAGTATAAACTTAGGAATTATGGCCAGATCCAACCAGTAAATAGGAATTCGTGTTAAAACTGACCTAATAAGAATTAAACGGCCTTCCAGCGATAGAAATTTATAGGACCAATTCTCAATTTTTTTTAAATATATTTTATAATCCATTTCCAGTTAGTCGAACCATACCCCAACAGTTTTATAATATATCCCAGATACTTAAAACCTTTTTCAATTGGTACCATACGGAAAGGAAGTATATCATACATATTTCTTTTAGTCTTTGCATCCGAATTAAAGAAGCGAAAAGCATACTTATCCAAACCGATACACATACCTGAGGCCGAGAAAAAGAGATCAAGGTTGATATTGAAGGATTTCCATTCCTTTAATGTGGCTTTGTCAAAAAGTATCGCATCATCTGCAAAAAGAAGGAGGGTAATGGCCAGCACGGGAAAAAGAGAAAAACCTTGAATGATTCCCAAACTTTTGCAACTTTGAATAAGAAGACTAAGCCCTTCAATCACCAGGATGAAGAGGAGAGGATATAGTGGGAAACCCTTTCTAATACCCCGAGAAGAATTAAATAAATCAATTGGTGAACCATTAACAAGAACAATAAAGTTAATCGAGGTGACACAGCCCATAATCCATTTTACTGAGTCGAATTTCAAGCCCACTTGGAGGAGAATGAGACGGAGAAAGGTCCAGTTTACACGGTCAAAAGATTTGACCAAATCTAATTTCAGAATGAGGGCATCCATTCCTTTGGAATTTATGGAGTGTAATATTTCCTGGGTAATACCCACCGGCTCTAGGATTTGATGGCCTTTTAAAAAACAAACTGTTCGGAAGAAATGGCTCTATCCAAGATAGGCTTGAGACGGTTTGAAATAACTTTAGAGATCAGTTTATAAATAATATTGCAGCGAGATATGGGTCCGTAGTCTGCAAAATTTTTAGGCTTCTCCCGTTTCAGGATGAGGGTCAGGAAGGTATAATTTATAGCTCTCAAAATCTTTCCATCGATTCTCGACTGTTCCACTGCTTTTAAAAGGTCCTCAGTGACCAGATCCCAGAAAAATAGAAATAAATCCATAGGCCAACCATCAGGGCTAGGAATTTTTCCTTCTTGAACCTTTTCAAAGCGATCTCCACCTCTTTCAATGATACTTTAGTACAATTTTTTTTCGATTCCTTTGTTGATAAAAAAGCCGGGAAGAGTCGGATAACTTTCAATTGATCTATAATGGGCGATCTACCATCATCCAAGAACATAGATGAAAAGTACTTTTCTCCCATTGTCACGAATAAGAGAATTGTCTGATACCGGGATACCTTCCTCGTTCCGAATATCAAATATAGCATTAAAGTTCCTTCTGGCCGAAGCATAGCTATGATAAAACTTAGTGTTGGCATCCCCTTGGTTAATCTAGTTAATATTGCTTTTGAGTTTCCATGAGATCACCTCTTTTGCTAATATAGTCTCTTCTCATTTTTTTAAAGAGAGTAATCTAAGGGCGCCATCCTTTGAAAAGATACTTGAGGGACAGGAAGCAAAATGTACTTGAATATCCCCATCAATAGCAGCCAAGACTTTCCTTCTTTTGTTTAGATGTTCCTTTTCCCATCCTTTCACAACACCATTGAGCCTTTTCAGTTTCAAAACCAGAAGGGACATAGCATCACAGTTGGGAGGAAATACCTCTGTCATCCAGGAGGTACAAAAAATGTCCGAGAAACCATCCTTCAACTAGGCTTTGTTGAACTTGAAAGGGTAGTTGAGGCGAAACAAGAAACATCCCACTCAAAAAAAATTGGAAAGCAATCAAAAATTTCAGAGGGGTGAGCCCAAGATCTAAAGCGCAGAAAGAGGGGCAGAAGCCTTTCAGAGAAAAGATATCTATCAAGCCTCTTATTGATGTCATCAATCCCGCAATGACCATTTCTCTAGGTTGGGGTCGAGCAAATCGGTGCAATATCCACCATATTTGTACGAGCTAGGAAAAAAAAGAAGCTAAAGGGTCGATACGAGCTTTACTACCCCGAATTTCGACATCTAACAGAGTAAATTTTAAGTCCCTAGAAATAATCAGATTAGGATGGTCAAAGAAACCCCCGTCCACATCATCGTTCCAGAAATATTCCCTATTCAGATAGGGGCCATAACAATTTAGACAAGACACTTCAGAAGCCAAACCCCTGAACTTGACCTTCACCTATATACCCCCAATGGATTGAAAATATTTACACCTAGATGATAAAGGGTTCCAACCTATGAGAAGCCCCCCCGAGAGACCAGTAGAGTTAATAGCACAAAATTTCCAACCGGGTTTGATCTTCACAAAGGAGAGAAGAGCCTGAGAGTAGTCACACATAGTCTCTTGAAAAAACTCCATATCCGGATTTAAATCCAAAAGGAGAGACTTGAGGGCTTTTGTTTTGGTAAGCCCTCCAAGACCACGAATGTTCATGGAGAGTAATTTCATGTCTGACCCTCACCAGTGGGTGGCATTGCTTTAAGCACCCAAGACAGAGAGAGAGAGAGGAGACCGCCCTAGCCGCCTCTTTTATCTTGGAAGATAGAGGGATAATAGGGCCATCACCCCTAGAATCCTTCAAAAAGTTATACTTCGAAGGCTTATGTTTCCTATATTTCTAGATCGTAACATTAGCATTTCAAATCGAGTCCAAGGGAAGGGTAGAGGGGGAAAGAGGAGACTAATAAGAAAAGATAGAGAGGATTGTTACGGAGAGAAATTCCTATGGCTTAGGGTACCACAACAGACAGCTTGACTCCAGAAATCAATCCTTTCCAATATGCAAGAGAAATCAAATATCTAACACTAAAGGATTAGACCTCGTACCTTATTCCGGACGGTTGAAGTAGATCCTGTTGAGCTTTCCAACTTCAGCTTGAATTGATGAATCACTTCCTCAACAACAAGTAAACAAGACAAGCATACTATATATATTCGTGTTAGATCTACTCTAGCATATATAATCAACAATGTATAAGCATTTGAAATCATCCATGGATAAAATATTCATTCAAACATACATTATTGGATAGGAAAAGATATTTCTATTAATATAAAATCAGAGATTACAATGAGTACAACCTCTGTCGGCACGTCTGCGAATCGGAGAAATTGAATTACCCACTTGGGCCTCCACCACCCCAATCCTCCATCTCTCGATAGCAAGCTCACAAGCAAAAGGCAAGCTTGGGAAGAACACCAAAGTGCTCCAAGGGACAAAGGGATGCAGACTTAAGCACAAGTTCCAGCAACAATGGACTATAGTTTCTTTGCTCTCAATTCTCTTATGCCTTCAATGTATCCAAAGGGTTCCTTATATAGCTTTTCAATGGGGTAATGAAAGGTCGAATCTGAGCGATCTCAAGGCATATGGAAGGCTAGGATACAAGTGAGTCAGATCCATGTTAAGGAAAACTCCAAAGGATTTGGATTTTTGTACACATCTCGATGTACGCAGTTTTAGAGGTCAAACCCATGTATATACGCGATAAGGGGTTTAAAAGTCACGTATATCAATTTTCACATGTTTTTAGGGATGGTCTAGGAAACATCAAAGGACAAAAAATGGTCCAAGGGGTCTAAGGAGTCTGCAGAGGGACAGGGGAAGGCCATACAAGTGTGATTCACCTGGTGTGGTAAAATCAACTATAACATATGCCCCCTAATGTGTGAGGTCAAAGGGGTCATACGATGGCCGAAATACATTATAAGTCCATCCCAGAAGTGGAGTGATGAAGAATCCCAAATGGAAGACCAGCCACCCAATCAACATAGTACAATGATACAACTATGCACATAACTGCAAACACATATAGCTGTCCTGGATACATAAGAGTACAATGGCCATGAATAGGCATGATACAAAATATGACATAAGTGGTCATCGCCACGTACAATATACCTAAACCAGAATGTCCATGATGAAGATATACAAAGGATCATGATCTCCATAATGGTTGAAGATATACAATGAATCAAGATCTCCATAATGGCGGGGAATGTCTGACATATACTGGAATCAAGTCACGAGAGCTGAAATCTCATGAACACGGGCATGATCAAGGAGGTAGCATATAAGAGATGCCACCAATCTGGAAGGTCTTCAGCACAAACTGCTACGAGTACAAGTCCTACTATGTGAATAGAGGTGTCGAGGTCGAACATAGTAGTCCATCGTCTGATTACCCGTCATTGATGTATATCGTTAACAAACGTGAGATCACCCACCGATAATGATAATGGGAATCAAGGTACTAGAGTGCAAACTAACAAGTGTGAATAGATGTGTTGAGTTCGAACACTTGAGAGGATCCATCGATCAGGGGACATTGATGTATTCCCAAAAATTGTCGATGGCGAGAGAACCTGCCACTGATGACTGCAAGTCTCAAGGCACTCAAAAATGACTCTAGATTCCAATCCCAGAATAAAAGATCTGAAGTTGATGGGATGAAATCCACTGGAAGGAGGGCATTAAGGCATCCCCCATCATCCAACATGAGGTACTCAGCAAAGCTGTATAATGTGGAAGGACTCGATCACAAGGTGCACGAACCAGTAACTGTACCGGGAATGGCTGACATGCAAAGTCAAGATAACTGAGGAATGGCCGACTCAGGTTTAAACTTCCTTCGAACAAGAGCATAACGGTGAATGGTGATTGAATAAAGGCAGCATAGACTCAATATACAAAATTGGGACATCTCTGCGACACAAGAGGCATCGACAGAGGCTCCAGGGGGACTAGAAGCTTAACCAATCGGTGGAGATAAACTCAGATAAACGAGTACAGCTCCTAAATTCAAACTATAAACCCAACCAACAGATGTGATATACAGTGCTCTGTTCGAAGGCAACACGACTCAATAGCTGCCAAAAGATAACATCTTTCATTGTCCGGCTTTTTGGTTTTTTTGATTTTTTTTGGACTTTTTCAAATATTTAAAAAGCTTGAAAAATAATAAAACTGCTTTATAGTTACAGACTAGGAGGAGACGAGTGTCATAATGGGCAAACAAACTAGTTACAAGCAGTGGAACATACCTATGCTCAATGCAAGGATTCATGTGTAGGATAGCGACACGTGGGGGAAAGTCCCCTCTCGGTAAAAATAGGGAATCAAGTTGCAAAGGATATATAAAATGGCTCTGCATGGCTAGACATGAGACAAGCTCGGGCAATATGGCTGATACTCAAAGTTAGGAAAGCCGACATAAGGCTCAATAAGGCAGGCAAAGCTCATGATAATGAAATTACAACTTGACATAAGGGAGTCCTAACGGAAATAGGCCAGCAAAAGATTAATAGGAGTATGAGGCTCTTGTGAAATGTCATGACAATACTATACAACGGACTCCCACACCCTAAGGGACAAAATGTCAACATGGGAACCAAATGAAAATAAGGCGCTAACTAGGGTACCCATGTAAGGTCAAGCTCTACCACTCATATCATGCCGCTTCTAAAACAACAAGAAGGTTCGGTGACAAAATAGAGTGGGTTCGTACCTAAGGCTATAATGAAATGGTCATAAGGTCATGCAAAATGCAAACAGTGATGAAACCTAACCTATATGTCAATTTAGACATGATGCCTGAAATCAACACGAATGGGTCAATCCAACAGCCGAAACGGTGCTCAAAAAGGTCTCCTACATCATAAATTAGTCCAAAAACGGTCCAAACTATAGAAAAGGGGGTAAAAATTTTCAAAAATTTGAAAAATTTCTATAAATAGTAAAAAATTCAAATCATTATAAAACATTTGAAATTTTTACCCATTTGAGCTCAGAACTTCAACAGCGAATTCCAGGAGATCTAGCCGATGGAATCCACTACCATTTTTTCTAGGTACTTACCCATGCTCTACTCTTTCATTTTGATGCAAATTTTGTCAAATTCCATGGTGTATTTAGGATTCTAGGCCAGTCTAAGATGCGCGCCACGGCCCACGTGGAAATCGAGGGTTTTTCCACGTATAGATCTGGATATACGTGGAAAACGCCCTCAAAGTCACGTACATATGCAGTTGTTTAGCAAACAGTCGCGTATGCGGCCACGCTCAATGATTTTTAAGTGTTCTAATGGATCAAGCTCTAATTTTGTGTGCAGGATGGTCCTAAAATGGAGAGAACGTGAACATGGTGATGTAGAAGAGGCAGTAAGGGAAGATCTAATGGCTCAACAAGCACTACGTGCATGCGGGCTTTAAAAGTTTTGGTGTCTTGGTGGCTTAAGAGCCAAACCAAGACTGTTGCAGATGTTGGTGGACTACTGGGATCCAGACTCAGAGTCGTTCCAGAAAGATGAGATGTCCCTCACCATAGAAGTGGATGATATATACTTTATTACTAGACTTTCCCGACGGGGGGAAAGTGGTGAACCTACGCTCTCGCGAGCCCAGAGGTGGCCTTACTATAGACGAGTACATTGCGGTGTACTACTATCCGGACACGGAGAAGGTGGGGAGTCAGATCCCAACTAACTCCATACAGGTGCTGGGCCTAAAGGCCATCCTACTGACACTGGGCAGGATAGCAGGCTTAGCTTCACTCCACCAGGCCTCACAGCCTCTGATGTTCTATGCAGTGGAGTGCATGAGACCCACTGTGTACGATTGGAGCACTGCGCTACTGGGCAACATGAAACACTAGCTCAATGAGTGCAAGATGGGTAGAGTGTGAAACTTCGGTTTCAACAGCATACTGAGCACATTTTTCTTTGAACGTGTTCTGGGATTGAGCCCTAGAGTTGACGTTCCTCTACACGGGGTTCAAGATCCGGCCCAACGACATTGGGCGGATGTGATGCGCAAACTGGGTGGAGGTAGGGTGTCCAACCCCTATCCAGCTGACTTCTTTCCATGGTGGCGACGACAGATAGTTGCCATCGATGACTACCCCTATGCGGGGATAGATTTCCAGGGAGACCCCGACATGCCGCTACCACCAGGATCAACAAATGGTGACATTGGTAACGAATCTCGACCCTCTTTTAAAAAAAAATTGAGTTATTAAATTTTTTTGTGTTTTTTGATTATGTGGAATCAAAAGACATGTTTTTGGGTGACAATACATAATGACATCTACCATGTGCATGCAGATGTGGGACCACGGCGGCCTGAAGGCTTCCCTCGTCATAGACGGAGGGGAAGAGGAGACGATACGGGTGTGGATGCGGAGCAGATGCTCCAAAGCATTCATACCAACTTCATGAGACTGACACACAGATTACCCATGGCGCAAGTCGAGGACTTGCCTGAGGCCATGCAGCGCCAGGTGGTGGGTGTACCACGAGCATGGGTGCAGCTGTTTCGACAGCTAGCTAGAGCCGTAGTGACATTCCACGATCACAACCCCCCTCCTCCTCTACAGGCTTAGATACCTGGGAGTGATACATTTTGTACTACCGTGTATTTCTATTTTGGTGGCTCGATAGCCCCAGTTTTGTATTATGACACTATGTATTACCGCATTTTGGATGTTTATAAAAAAAATTATGATGATTGATTTATTTATTTACATGTGTAAAAATTTATGTTTGTGATGAGCTTATTGTGTATGAAACAAATGCCAATCTGACACGTAGTTAGCATATGAGTCAGCAACTTGATTATTAATTCTTGGAACATGTATGTATGTTATATTGTCAAATTGTCGTTCTAACAATCTCACATGTAAGAATCTTCTTAATAATGTCGGATCTCTAACATGGTACAAACCATTAAGCTATGACACTACTAACTCCAAATCAAGTCGTACCTCCAAAGAGAGAACACCATGTGAAATGGAATCCCATAGAAGTTCAATAACGACACTATACTCAGCAACATTATTTGAAGATGGCCGTAAACATATGCCTCCTGAAGCCAATACCTGACCCAGAGGAGTATAAATCACCCAAGCAGCAGAGGTTGAGTGTTGAGTGTGACGGCTCGCACCATCCGCAAATCCTATGAAGGTGGAAGATTCCATTGACATCTGCCAAAAGAAACGGAAACTAATCACAAACCCGATCACCATAAGAAAAATGCCTACCTATGCAAAACTATACAATAATATACAATAACCAGCCTTGGCTAAAAATCATGCATAGTACTTTTTGAGATAGAGCCCATTTCTAGGCTTCGCCAAGGTCATTCCTTCATAATCCACTAACTCATAAGCGCCCTTCTCTAACACATGTTTAACAACGTAAGGACCACGCCACATGGGGTTAAAATTTCCTGCCCCCAAGGATTCTTTCGGTTGATCCCACAAAAGGACCAAGTATCCCTCACTAAACCTCCTTGGACGGAAAGACTTATCATACTGGACCTTAACGCGACGCTTATTTACTTCTAGAGCCATCAAGGCATCTCGGCGCTGCTCATCAAGTTGCTCAAGGTGGACCAAACGCTCCTCCAATGGTGAAGTGTCTGGTAAGAGTTCTATGCCTAGCTTCAAAGAAGGAATCTCGCACTCAACCGGCAATACCGACTCCACTCCATGTACAAGTTGATATGGAGAAAAACCCGTGGCGGTCTTAACAACGGTTCTATAAGCCCACAAAGTAGGATATAACATGATGTACCAATTCATCTTGATTTGTGCGATGGTTCGTTGGAGAATGGATTTGAGTGATTTGTTCACTACTTCTACCTGTCCATTCGCTTGAGGGTAGTAAGAGGAGGAATGCTCTTGCTTATACCCTAACTTTGAAGCCAACTCTTCCATCATACGATTATGAAAGTGTGAGCCATGGTCAGTGACAAGCTCTTTCAGAATACTGAACTGAGTAATAATCTAGTTGAACACGAAGTGTGTGGCTGTCTCACCATCGGATTTAACTATAGGCATAACCTCAGCCCATTTCATGAAGTAGTCAACAGCCACTATGATATGATGATGCCCCCCTGCTGAAGCTGGGTTGCAATCCATAAAATCAAGCCCCCACTTAGTGAAGGGACCGACGGTGATGATGGGATGTAACGGGGCAGGTTTCAAGCACATATTACGTGCAAACACCTGGCAAGGATGGCACCTCTTGACCACATCTACACGATCCTTAAATATTGACGGCCAGAAATAACCCGCTCTTAAGATTTTTTGGGTTGTAGAAATCCCAGATAAATGACCACCAAACGCCCCTCCGTGGCAATCATTCAGCACAAGCTCAGCCTCCTTGTGAGTTAAACAACGACGTAAAATGGAATCTACCCCACGGCGGTACAAAGTGTTATCCACTATGAGGTAATTCTTGGATACGTGACGTAACCGTCGTCGTTCATCCCGTGAGAGGTGAGTAGGGACCTTCAATGTTTGTAAATATATAATAATATCCCCATGCCATGGGTCTAAAGTTGAGATTAAGAAGATGTGCTCATAGATAAATGTATCTTCACAAACCAACTCCTCGGCTTCGCTTGGGAAATCCGATATAAGCTCTGCAAAAATTAACGATTTATTCGATTTTTCCAAAACAAACTCGAGATCGAATTCTTGCAAGATGACAATCCATTTATTATACTTTCCCCCAATCATCCTTCGAGTGAGGATGAATTGAAATGGATTGACATGGGCTACAAGCAAGGTCTGGCGAAGGAGAATATAATTTCTCAACCGTTGAACCGCATGTATGGCAGCTAAGGCAGGCTTCTCAACATGGGAATAACAGATCTCCGCGTCAATAAGATTCTGGCTCAGATAGTATATGACATGCTCTTGGATCTCCTCATCCTCTTGAACCAAAACCATACCAATCATCTCCATGGACGCGGCCACATAAAGTAGAAAATCATGGCTATAGTCGGGGGGCCTAATCACTGGGGTCGATGCTAGGGCTCGCTTGAGTGCATCAAAGGACTCCTGGGCTCGCTCATCCCAAAAAAAGGTGGTGTCCTTCTTCAAAAGACGCATAAAGCCTCTAGTCAAATTGGCAAAATTGACAACGAATCTCCATAAGAAGTTTGTCATGCCTTGCAAACATTGAATATGTCGAATGTTTTTCAGGGGAGACAACTGAACTATTGCCTCAACCTTCAAAGGGTCGACTCTTATACCCTCTTTGGAAACAATGAATCCTAATAAGCGACTGGACTTCACACAAAAGATGTACTTGTGAGGATTTAACTTGACCAAATAATGGCGGCACCTTTCTAATACTAATCTCAAATGATAGGAATGATGCATTCTCATACGAGAATGAGCAGCAAGGTCATCCAAAAATACTTCGATAATTGATTTGAGATCATGGAAGATCAAGGTCATAGCCCGTTGAAAAGTAGCCCTGGCGTTCTTAAGGCCAAAAGGATTTTTCTGATATGCAAAGGTTCCCCAAGGACAAATAAATGTAGTTTTATGTTGGTCCTCGGGTTTAATTTGTATCTGATTGTAGCCGGAAAATCCGTCCATAAAGGAGAAAACCTTGCTACCCACACACTCATCCAAAATATGATCAATAAATGGTGTGGGGAAATTGTCCTTAGGACAGGTACGATTCAAATCATGGAAATCAGTACATATGCGGATCGCTCCCTACTTCTTATCAACCAGAATGGGATTTGAAACCCACTCCGTCAAGGGAACGGGATAGATAAAACCGGGTTTCAACAGTTTTTCTATCTCTTCCTTAATCGTGGGTGCTTTCCTAGGATTCACTGCATGCAAGAGTTGTCGAACAGGCTTAGCATTGGGATAAGTTTTAATCTCATGTTCAACAATACGAGGGTCAATACCTGGCATTTCATCATAAGACCAAGAAAAGATATCACGAAATTCTTTAAACAACTCGGTGTATTCTTAAATCTCAGCATGGGAACATTTTGCCCCAATATAGACATTCTCTATCCTGCCAGGACCGCGAGAGATATTGATAGGAATGGTAGGAGATATGATTTCCATGTTCCCATCAACCATCGGACCAGGAGAGCTTAATGGAACCATGGGACTACCAATTCTCTCACTAAGAACCTCCCTAAAGTCCTCACGGCTCCAAGTGGTCAATCTCGGGAAGAAAATAAGATCTATGATGCAACTCTTCCCAAGGTGGCTCAACCCCTGACATGGCCTCAACAATCGCTTCGTCTGAAGGAAAAACACTATCAAGGCAGTCATGCGCGTGAGAAGATTGAACTGCCCATGTAGGCAGCACGTATGGGTCCTCCTCCTCCGTCAGCGAAGAGGAAGGACTAGGTTCTGCAACACTTCCAAGATTAGCTTGATAAGCTACCATAGTTGCAGGAAACGGCATGTCCGTCATGATGGGCTCACTCAAAGTATTTGGTGTAGGAAGAATCCAAGGATATTCCATATGACTCATGCAAAAAGACATCGATCTCACAGATGTTGAAGCCTCACCGGAACTAGACCCTATCATAAGGACAGGTTCAGGACAACTAAAGCTTCCCATAAGGGATGGATACATGCCCACACCCACACTCTCAGTTGTCGGCTGAGAGTGCTCTACAATCAGAATCGAAGCTCCCAAAGATGCGGTAACCGATGGATTCTTGAATGACGTTTGATCAATCGTAACTATATTCCCATTAAATGGAAAGCATATAACGTGAAATGGTGAAGAAGCTACGGCTTGCATACTGTACATCCAATTCCTACCCAGCCAGAGATTGTAGTCAAGGGGTGCATCAACCACCTTGACCTCTATCGCAACAGTCTTCCCTCCCAAATGGACCTTAACTGAGGGAAGGAAGGATCCCGTGCGGCCTAAACGATCTCCCATCAAACGCAGTTAACATGGTAGCGGATTTAGACAACTCAGGGGAACCTAAACCCTTCCAACATGATAAAGACATCACAGAAGCAGCAGCACCTTCGTCAATCACAGTGCGCTTGACGGTCATGTTAAGACATTCTACATGAATCAAAAGAGACACATAGTAAGGCAAGCGAGGCTGAAATCCTGTGGTTTCAAATTTAATCACGAAGGAAGAATTATCATCATTCACACCAAGGGCAGAAAGCAAAGCCTTCCTTTGCGAAGGACAACTCTGAAGTACTTCTAGTGCAGACATCGCACAAGGAGTGTGGCCCAAATCCTCGACAACAGAATAGTTCTGGGCGGCTCTGGCATTAGGATTGTGCCCCGAACGCTTGAGGACTCCCTTAGGAATGTGAGCTACAACTACAGGTTTATCCACAGGTTTTTCAATACGTAAATGAGTCCCTGGTGGATCAGGTTCCTTTCCTAGGTTGGGTTGTGATGAACCATAGTCCTTTGCACGGGTCACAACCTTCGTAGCATGCACCATGTTAATGCAACCATGACCACTATCCTCCGACGGATCTTGATCACCACCAGACTGATCATGGGTCCTCGAGTTCATGTTTTGATTGTGAGGTAAAGGGTTAGTCAGCACAGATGGGCCCTGTGCTAAGAATCTCGAGGCTTCATCGATACGAGGGTACAAGTAAGTGAGGTGATCCTCCTTATACAACTTGTAAGGAAACTTAACCTTACGTTTAGATTGCTTGTCCCCCTCAGCATTACGGGTGTTCTTGTCATTAGTGTTAGCATTTTCATTCATATTCCCACCTTTACGATTGTTCTTACCATTCTTTTTATTCCTTCCGGGTTGCTGGTTACCCTTCTGGTCCGCCGATTGCACCGAAAGCACACTCGCCATTTGGGTGGGTTGAGACGAAGCTGTGGCTTGTCCTGAAGCAGATTGGTTGATTGACAATTGACTGACCTGTTTCACAACCGAATCCGTAGGTTTAGCAATCACACAACCAACAATGCCATCAGCATGTGGTCCAGGTTTAACTTTGGGGTCAAAACTATAATGCGGAGCATTGGGAATGATCTCATATAACAAACCGGATTGAGCATAAATCAAATCCAGTTCCTGCGCCCTAAAAATGGCTTGTTCCTCATTTTGCACTACGGATGTAGAAACATCCTTTGCTATATAAGGCAATAACGACTTAAGGAACCATTCGAGGAGGAATTCCGACGGTATAAAGGCTTTAATCAACCTCTTCCATCTACACCACTATTGGATATGGTCCGAGATATGTGTGGCTTTGTCCTTCCAAAATGTCGACAAGAGTTATGTACCAACGTCGTAATGAACTGGTAGCTGGAAGTGGTTAAGAAAAGTCATCGCTAGGTCATTGAACAAAGCGAATGCCCCCCTAGGTAACTCTATATACCATTTCGCAACAGGCCCTGTAAGGGTGCATTGAAATAGCCTTAAACGGATCGAATCTTGGTGTAAGGAATTTGAAGAGCACCATAGGTGAAAGGTAGTAACATGTTCGCTCGGATCCTCTCCCGGTTTGCCCTCGAATTTGGGTATGTTCGAGGGAAGATTAGTAGGGACAGTCGGCCAAGCTGGGTCATGAGATACAGGATCGTTCGTCAATCTCGACAAGTCAGGAAGATTTAGTGTTGCGAGGAAAGGGAGCCTAGGATGAGTAGGTCGATGGAACGCTCCCTGATAGTTTTGATTCACATAGGTCTGATTACCATAACCACCATGGCCTTGACCATAGTGCCCTCCTCCTATTTGACCCGTGTAGGGTGGCATGGAAGCACCATAATGTGGTGTACGTTGACTATTCGGGGCTACAAAGCCGTAATTTGGAGAGTAAGCGGGTTGTTGATACCCGTACCCATAAGGTGAAGAACCTTGTCCATACTGTGTCCCATAATAAGGTCCATAAGTCATCGCATGAGACACTCCGTAAGTAGGAATATATGCTCCAGAAGTAGGAATATACATTCCGGAAGTAGGAATATATGCTCTGGAAGTAATAACATGAACTCTAGAAGTATGACCATGACCTCCTGAAACAACGGGCGATACTTGAACCTGAGACACAACTGGTCGAGAAGCAGCAGTATGGACATGACTCGTAGCAATATTCCGACCCGAAGGACCACGTGAATGAGGTGGAGGGTGAACATTCGAAGAACTAGGGATAGAGGATGAAGGGACCTGTGAAATTATATATGTGTTGTTCCCTATAGTCACTCATCTTGGATCCAGTATCCTAATAGGATCACTAACCCTAGGCCTAGCAAGAATATGTGATGTAGCTTCCACCGCCGGGATGGAAGGTGCAATGTGACTTGTGCTCCCAAACCTCTCCACATGGTAAGGAATGAGAGTGCCCCCAGGCGTAGTGTTAGGATCAAACTCAGACTTGACATGAAATGCCAAATCATGTGTGGGAAAACCAGACATACCATAACTACCATAACTAGTGCTCGCGGGTTCAAAATGAGTCTCATCATCTTCCGACATTCCATACTGGCGATGCGTCAATGGGGGATCAAGACTAGAGTAAGTAGGTCTATAATGAAAAGTACCTATCTCAGAAATTACAGGACCTAACTCAGTCAAATCAGGTGAAGGATCATAGTTAGGAGTAAACTCCCCATCTTCCACTTGAATGGGAGAGGGTAGTTCAGGAATACCTTCTTCATGGTCTCCCATCGTGTGTGAATCAATGTGCGAAGTAGTCCGCCTGGATTGTCTATCTCTCTCTCCCAAAGGAGGAGGAAATGTAGAAGGTGGAAGTCCTGCTAAACAACGAGAATGGCAAGGAGCCGCACCTGAATCCACAATGACTCAAAAAATGTAAAAAGACTCTCTAACTACGCAAACCCTAGGAAAGCTAACGTGCATAGAGCATACACCAATAAAATCTAAAGCCAAACACAAGCAATCAAGGGTAGGATAAGTGAGCTCCTGAATGAAGCAGGTATGTCTCTCCTAGGAGAGGCTTGAGAGTCCCATACACAACAAGTGGAGGTACGTAACCAATTATTGTGGCCCTCAGCTTCAACGCATAAAGCGACTGTGTTGTCCGACCCCAACTTGGCCGAGACACCCATAGAATAACCCCTACAGAGTACCTCCTCGATATCCTAGGTAAGGCCACTAAGGTCACCTCAATATAATCAATGCTCAGGCAGACAGTCGTAGGCGGGATTAACCGTATGGGCAGGGTAGCAAAGCCCGAAACTCTCGAAAGAGCCCCCAGATATGAATACAATCCTGAAAATATCTCTGGTGCTACTCAGTTATGACTAGGGGTCATCCCAATCAATAACCGCTCACACTGCCTCGTGCTTAACTCCCTTTTGAGAGGAGGATCCTGAGAAACATTGGTTATACCAAGGAATTTCACACACTCACCTGGAAAGACACATACATGTTGTTGTTTAGTGGTCTTGGAGAATTTACTCACGATGAACTATTCCAAGACCCTAAAACCTAATCTTGTTGGTGAACCCTATCAAATAAAATAGTGTAGTTCATTTTATTTAAGTGTTGATTTTAATTGGCTTTATTACTCAAACAAGGTAGATGACCGTGCAACCAATGGTGTTATGACACAACATGAAGCAAAATGCACACCTAACAATCAATGCAAATGCATTGTGTCCATGAAAAACAGGGTATGCTATTATGTGAAATGCACAATTTTCTTCAAATGATAAATGCAAGCTTTCCTATATGAAGTCCTGACTAATACTTCAAAGCAAATCTAGTGCAAGTACTATGCAAAATGCAAGATGCAATGCATGATGATAATCAAATATTTTTGGATTTTTTGGAATAAAAATGAGATACTAAAGCAAAAGAATGATTCTATAACCCCCAGACTCTACAAGCACAATCAAACAGCACTCAAACAAAGTACTAAGGTAAAATAAATCTAATGCACTAATCTCAAAACAAAAAATCGAAAATGCAATGACAAGAACATTCTTCAAAACAGAAATTTTACCCTAAAAAAAACGTCTCTGGTCAGAAACAGAGGTGTATACAGACTCTAGCAGTATCAAAGGAGACTTAGCAATCATCAAAATTCACCCAGCAACAATCAATCTTCCTCTAGAAGGAAAAACTAAGGGCATACGCGACTGTTCGCAGTAAACCCGCGTGTGTACACAGATATAGAAGTGAAACCCACGTATATACGTGACTGTGAGTTAAAAACTCGCGTACAGGAAGAAATGTGCATAAAAATAAAGGCAAACAGACAAGCTGAGACCAACTTCACACCAATCAGACACTACCAGGCTAACATGCCCCCATACCCGACATAGAAACAGAGAAAAAAGAGCAATTCAAAGTCATTGAATGCCGATAGAAACCCCCAAAGGACAACTACTAGGAACTCCCCAGCGGAGTCACCAATTCTGTTACGGAGAGAAATTCCTATGGCTTGGGGTACCACAACAGAGAGCTTGACTCCAGAAATCAATCCTTTCCAATATGCAAGAGAAATCAAATATCTAACACTAAAGGATCAGACCTCGTACCTTATTCTGGACGGTTGAAGTAGATCCCCGTTGAGCTTTCCAACTTCATCTTGAATTGATGAATCACTTCCTCAACAACAAGTAAACAAGACATGCATACTATATATATTGGTGTTAGATCTACTCTAGCATATATAATCAACAACGTATAAGCATTTGAAATCATCCATGGATAAAATATTCATTCCAACATACATTATTGGACAGGAAAAGATATTTCTATTAATATAAAATCAGAGATTACAATGAATACAACCTCTGTCGGCACGTCTACGAATCGAAGAAACTGAATCCCCCACTTGGGCCTCCACCACCTCAATCCTCCATCTCTCGATAGCAAGCTCACAAGCAAAAGGCAAGCTTGGGAAGAACACCAAAGTGCTCCAAGGGACAAAGGGATGCAGACTCAAGCACAAGTTCCGGCAACAATGGACTATAGTGTCTTTGCTCTCAATTCTCTTATGCCTTCAATGTATCCAAAGGGTAGCTTATATAGCTTTTCAATGGGGTAATGAAAGGTCGAATCCGAGCGATCTCAAGGCATATGGAAGGCCAAGAGACAAGTGAGTCGGATCCATGTGAAGGAAACCTCCAAAGGATTTGGATTTTTGTACACATCCCGATGTACACGGTTTTAGAGGTCAAACCCACGTATATATGCGATAAGGGGTTTAAAAGTCGCGCCGTATCAATTTTCACATGTTTTTAGGGATGGTCTAGGAAACATTAAAGTACAAAAAATGGTCCAAGGGGTCTAAGGAGTCTGCAGAGGGAAAGGGGAAGGCCATACAAGTGTGATTCACCTGGTGTGGTAAAATCAGCTATAACAAGGATTTTGGTTAAAGAGGGGTCAGTAAAGGATGGCTCATCCCTAGGGATTTCTAGGGATATCGGGCTTACCAAGGGCAGGGGAACTAAGTGCTCAGTCCTCAGGCTAGGTAAAGAACTAGCGATTACAAGAGACGGGGTTGAAGAAACTCCCACACACTAGGGAAAAAAATCCTCTAAGGAGAAACGAGAAGGATCCACTACTGGCAAGGCCAAAGGAAGCGGAACTGGAAGTCAGTTCTCAGGAACTTCGGAGGCCAAATATTAAAGGCTATCAAAAGTATTCCCAAGGGAAGGATCCACTATCGGCAAGGTCAAGGGAAGTGAAGCTGGAGGCAAGTTCTCAGGAATGTCGGAGGCCAAACATTTAAGGCTGTCAAAAGTCTTCCCAGGAGGGACATCGACAAGCGATGGTGTCGGGATAAGAGAGAAACAACGGACTACATTTTCCACATCTTCAATGAAAAGTAATTCCCCTTTAGTAATATTAGCACAAGTGGAGGGAGAAATGGAGCCATACATACATGTTAAACCCAGCGAGGAAGGATCTTCACTAGCAGTCACCAAGTTGGGTAGCGAACCCAAACTCTGCTCGTTCACTGTAAGAACAATTGACAAGGTACTGGAGCCATGAAGAAGTGAGGGGCAGCTGCGTCGTAGGAGACCGGTCTCATGACAGTAATTACAGCGGAAGGGAACGCTCAGATACTCCAACCTCTGTGTGATAATGACCTCATTGATTCTAATTTCTAATTCCGGCTGCAGGCCTCGAGAAACCTCAAGATCGACCAGAACACATGTCATGTGCTTATTGAAAGCATGCATGAAGTCCTCCTCGACCACCACAAATTTTCCTAGTGTATTCGCAATAACCATAAGAGTCTTTATGTTCCAAAGAGGTAGTGGTAAGCCCGATAGAAGTACCCACAAGTGCCTCTTGACCACCCATTCCCTCATAGGGTCGAAACTCGAGTGCCATTTCCTAAGCACCAAGGAGCCCCCATGGATGGTCCACACTAAGTTTAGAATCTACGAAGCATATGTATCCTCTAGGAAGAAAAAACCACCCTAGAAGGGGACTAGTGAGAGAGTGTGGAGAAGGGGTTTGTAAGAGTTATGGGGGATGGAGAGAGAGAGTGGGGGGAGGGGGGTAGTATTAGTAAGTAAGAGTTGGGGGGGAGAGGGGGGGCTAGTATGAGTTAGGGGGAATATTGGAGGATCAGAGAGGGAGAGGAGTGGGGGACATAGGGGTGTGTGTGTGTGTGTGTGTGTGAGAGAGAGAGAGAGAGAGAGAGAGAGAGAGAGAGAGAGAGAGGGTTGGGGAATAGATAGGATGTGTGGTTTAGGTGTAGTTGGATGAGTTGGGGAGTGAGAGAGAGTGGATAATGGGTTAGTAATATTTATGGGGGAGGGAGGGAGACAGAGAGAGTGGGGCAGGGGTTTGTATGAGTAATTAAGAGTTTGGGAGAAGAGGGGGTTCTAGTATGAGTTAGGGGGAATATTGGGGGAAGAGAGAGAGAGAGAGGAAGGGGCATTAGTGGTAGTGGGGGGACATAGGGATGTGTGTGTGTGTGTGTGAGAGAGAGAGAGAGAGGGTTGGGAAATAGATAGGGGGTGCGTTTTAGGTGTAGTTGGATGAGTTGTGGAGTGTGAGAGAGTGGATGAGGGGGGTTGTTAGTGGTAGGGAGAGACACATGGATTTGTGTGTGTGTGTGAGAGAGAGAGAGAGAGAAAGGAGCGGGGGTGTTAGTGGTATGGGGAGACACACACACACACAGTGGTGGGTTGTTAGGGGATTGAAGGGATTGAGTGGGGTTAGAATTAGGGGGAAGAAGAGGGGGGTTATAGGTAGGAGGAGGAGGGGGATTAGAGGTAGGGGGAGACCTATGGATGTGTGTGTATGTGTGAGTGTTAAGGGTTTGGGAGGGGGTTGTTTGGTGTTAGGGGTTGGGAAGTGAGAGAGAGTGGAGAAAGGTTTAGAAATGGAGAAGAGGGAGGAGATAGAGAGGAGGAGGAGGGGAGTTAGAGGTAGGGAGAGGAGGGGGGTAGTGAGAGTTAGGAGGAAGAGGGGGGTGGGGGTGAGGGACATAAAATAATATAATTGGAAAAGTAATCAAATTTAAAGTTATAGGCTTCCACAACGCCCACGCATTATAGTCTTACAAAACGTGTTTGTGTTTTGCATATATATAACGTGTGCATGTTTATCTTTGGCCTGGACACAAATTTGAATTTAAACAAAATGCAAGCGCATTTAGTGCCATTATGGCCAAGCCTCCATCCATGCTGGCATGGCATTCTTATTCCTATGTGTCTGCTTCGTACTTTCCTTCGAAGTCATCATGCCTATGCTTTCGAGTATGATAAACCATGGCTAATTGAGCATTACATCCAAATTTTCAATATGCTCGTGTTTAGCCATTGGTTACAGTATATTGCACACCTCCATTTTTTATGAAATTTTAGAAACATGTATGTTTTTTTTGCAGATTCCAAACATGTAATTTTTAACAAGAATATATTTTTTTCTATTTTTTTCTTATTTATCTTATGCCATCACTCCTCAACTCAAAAAACACACTGTTACTGTTTCATCCATAACTCTTTCGTTTCTCATCTATTTTGAAAAAAAATTGTATGGTGCACTAAAGAACATCGACCTCTACATGCTATAATAAACATGTTTCCAAATAATTGCATTAAGACATTCAAATGTTGCACCCACAATTGGCATAATTTTTTCGAGGCTTGATCACTTAGATAATTAAAAAAATATTATTCTTATTTTTGGAAAAATAGACATGCACTAGTACTATATGTTCTCTATATGTATACTAGTTTTCGTAAGTTGATTCCATCATTTAGGCACTCAAAGGATGCACCCACAAAAACATATACCTTATAATTTTTCCCAAAAATAAAATGTTCTCGTTAAAAAAGATCTAACTTTAGATAGTTAAGAACATTTTCAATAGAAAAAAAAAAGATTATATATTTAGAAACATCATTCAATTTCCTGCATTCCATTTCTTTTACTCATCGCAAGATTCATTGTGTAATTGTCTTAAAATATCGATGTAAGTTGATGGATGCCTATTTTTTCGGTTTTCTATTACATCTAATGTGTCAAAAGAGGTCCTCATTAGCTTGCACACACCCTTCCATAAACTTTAAGATTATTAATTCAATGATCTCATCCATTTTTTGCCTTAGTTGAGCACACAAACTCATCTTCTTCAAGCTCCAACAATTTGTGTCTTGTATATTATTGAAGAACTACAAAATGCAATGTCGAATATGCATTCCTTCAACCATTCTCAACATCAAACCTTCCAACATCCATGCAACCAATGCCAAATATATCACCTTGCCTAGAACATCAAACTTGGGCAACCAACTTCACAAATATACTCTTTCAAATCTACTTGAGTTGTAAACTATTTCCTTTTTTACAACAACTTTTAACATGTTAGAAAAACATTATCATATACATATGCAACTTCTTCCATAAACAATGTAACTCGATACATACTCCAACTGGTTGTTATATTCAATGATTATTATTATTCATGTTATATTCAATAATTATTATTATTCATGATAATTATTAGCTAATTAATATATGATGATATTTTTTAAAGTAATGGTGTAATAACTTTATTTTAGGAAGAAATGACTTACATAATTTACCCACTTTTTGCATTTTACATGCCACTTATGTACTTCTCTTTCTCCTATATAACATTTTATGTACTCCTCTTTCTCCTATAAAACACACTTGACTTTAATAATAATCCATAATCCATTTAATAACAACTAAGAGTAAAAGTCCATAATCCATTTAAGAAATTCTTAAAGTGATGTGACGAAGATAAAAACAATAAACTATTTATATCATCTCTAGATTTCATAAAGAAAGGAGTGGAAGAGTTTTATCTTGGTTATGTATGGAATCTTTGCCATATGTTCTTGTTTTACATTGAAAACTTGTAATTGCTTTTTAGCTTTATCAGTTTCAAGTATTATTTATAAGTGCTGAGATCAAATGGATTTTATTTAATTTTATTGAACTTAATATATATATTTGAAAATATTTAAACAAAGTGTTTTATTTAATTTTGTTGAACTTAATATATAAATTTGAAAATATTTAAACAAAGTTTTTTTAAAGAAAAATGAGCAACTAAAATTTAGTAAAAATAATCAAATTTAAAAAATTAAATAAAAATAATTAAAAAATAATAATTAAGATAAATTAGTTTTAAAAAATAACTTAATGTGAAGCTCCCAAACCTTGAATCGACTATCTTCCAAAGCTATAACCCACATAAAAGAAATTAAAATAAATTAATAAACAAACAAATAGAAATTAAGAAAATAAAACAGGAGAAAACTAATTGAAAAAATGAAACATTAATAAAAATAATGAAAAACAATAATATTAAAAACTATTAAAATAAATTTCGAAACTTTTGAATACTGATTGAAATTTTTAATAATAACAATAATAAAATATTAAACTATTAAAAAACAATATTTAATTTATCATTTTTACTCATTTTTTAAATCTGAAAGGATTTAAAATTTAAAATTAAGATTAAAATATATACACCTCTTCACTTCGGCTAGTAACGACTAATAAAAGTGCTCATATCAATTTATGTGAAAATAAAATACATCGTTAAAACGTTAACATCGCACACCACCGATAAACCCGTGTAAAATACAGTTTGTTCTTTATTTTTGAATGTAACTATTTAATCTGTCCATTGTATTTTAATAATAATAATATAATCTATTTTTAAGGTCACCGCCAAGCGAGACACCAGCGATTTAACTGCTAAAGTCTACAGAGGTGTACATACACTACCCCTCTGGATTTGAACCCGTGACCTCCTAAGAGGAAACACATGCTCTTAACCATTAGGCCCACTCATGCTGTACCAATTAGGCCCACTCATGCTGTACTAGGTTGCCCAATCTTTTTTCGCCAGAGAGCTTCATTCATTCATTATGTTTAGACAGAGTTGAAAGTTGGCTGCAAATAAAGAGGAGTTATTTATAACTAAATGAACATAAAATAATTAAAATAACGGTTAAGGGAATAGGGAGTAAAATTCAGTTTGTTGCAAGTCATTTAATGTCGTAGCAGTAGATTTGATGTTAGATCTAAAGCAGACAGGCTAAATATTGTTTACCAAAATAGTGTGATATTTATTTTGATATTGATATTTTAGTATAACTCGAATTAGTCTAATCATATCAGTTTTTCATAGTTTTTTTTCATATTTGGTCATTATTTAAATTATTTTTTTAAAATTAAAAAAAAAAAATTTATTATATAATTTTAATAATTATTAATATAATTATGTTCTTTTTTTTAATTTATTTTTTTATTTTGCTATTAATTAAATTATTATTTTTAAATCAAAATTACAAATTTATTACATAATTTTTTTTTAAATAAAACAAAGTTTTAACTTGTATACCATGTATCTAAATTTCATTCCGAACTTTCACTTCTTGTATTGCTATATATATATATATATAGAAAAAGTTTTCTATCAAATTTTATAATAATATTTATGGTAATTAAAAGTTTTCTATCAAATTTTATAATAATATTTATGATAATTATAGTATTTAAATTATAAAAGAAAATTTTGGTATAAAAGTAAATATATATTTATTGTAATTAGTGGGAGCATTTATAAATTTTCATGACAAAGATATGCATTATTTATGATTAGTAATAAAAGTTCCAAGTGGGTAGTCAATGACGTGGGATCCCGAACGGTGGGGGAAGGTGGTTTTCACCCAACCCACCAGGGATCAAATCCCACCGAAACATGGCCTGCTGTGATAAGGCTCAAAGGGTAGACGCCCTCGGATAGGCTACTGCCCCTTGTCGGGATTGGAGTCCGGGACGTCTCGGCCCTTGCTGAGTCACAAGTTTCTGGTATATCCTGGCTTGCGGGTTGTCGGATATACCTAGGGGTTTATAGTGGCAGCCGACGGCTTTGAACCTGGGCTTCGCCCAAGTAAATCCCGACGAGTTACCGATTTCCCTACTTAAAAATAAATAAAAGTTCCAAGTGGTTGGTGTGAGGAGAGGTAAAATTGTAATGGGGTATAGTGTTTTGCCTTCATGTATAGAGATAAATTTTGGTGAATATTTAACCACATGACTTCTAAACCTTGGTGGATACTTAACCATATGACCTTTGTTTTTTTTCCAAAAAAAACATAGTTATTGTTTGTTATTCATAAAAAGGTGAATCAAAATTAACATAAAAGTTCTCGATAAAAAGTCATATTTCCACAGTGCCATTTCAAATTCAATCATACCTATCCTATGCCCAATAATGACTAAAAAGCCTTTCAAATTCAATAGATCAACATAAGGTCACTAATCATACCTTATCTTATGACCAATAGTGACTAAAAACCCTTCCTAGTAGCTTCAAAACTAGAGCAACAAGAATATCTTAGGAATACTATAGATAGGGAGTTGAGAGCCTTGATATGTCATGGAGTAAAGAGTTACTACTACTTCTGATCAGCAAAGAGTTGTCTCTTCAATGTATAGTGACTGAGTCTTATTGGTAGATAGCAATCACTCATGATTGTCTTCTTCAACATATATTGAGTCCGCTTGTATTGTTAGATAAAGCGCAGTATAAGTGCTAACTAAAAAGCTCCCAAAATTTTATCAAGGGTGAAATATCTTGGTTTTTAAAAAATATTGGAAGCAACAAGGGGTGATTTGAATTCAAATTTTTTGCTTCAAAAAGATTTTCTAGCCTCTCGGCTCTCATCTCAATTTGGTGGCTGCTTCAATTGGATTTTGGCTCAGATGGAGACTTCCTTGCCCTAGATTGGAGTTGGTCGAGTCATAGCGTTTTATTTTGGTGTTTTGGTTCTGTTGAGAACCCGTTTCTTGATTTGTCCAAGATCTTCTTCTTGGTGAATCAATCACAGGAGAAAAAAAAATTTCTCAGCGTTGGTGAAACTCCATCTGGTCTGCGTTGAGCTAGGTCTGCTGGATCTTGGAGATTCATCTTTGTTTTGAGGTCATGATGGGTGGAGGGGGATCCTCCCCTGTCCTTGGCCTAAATTCCTTCAGGAGACTGGCAGCTTCAGGAAGCACGAGGAAACTTACCCAGGACCAGCAGTCTTTTGTAAAGAAGCTTGACAATATTCCCTCGATAGCTCTTCCAGTGGATCAAACTTTCCAAACAGCTCTTAATATTGTTGACGGAGGCCTCATTGGCCAGTTCACCGGGTTTTAGACCTCCCCTAAGACAATCACAGGGTGGGTTCAAAGAAACTAGAAACCTCTCATCTCAGAATCCATTTGCAACAATCTGATAGGTAAGGGATATTATATTTTTCTCTCTGAAAATCCAGTTGATACAGATTTAATCTTTAGAAACGGGTCATATTTCATGGGTCCTCAAGGGCTCTACTTGAAAATTGGACTCTAGATTTGATCCGAATCAAGATATCCCTCTGCGATTCCTTTTTGGGTTAGGTTTCCACATCTTCCTCTCCATTGCTAGAATTCGTGATCCCTAGAAGCTATAGGAAACACTCCGGGGGAAATACATTGATAGGGTTGACCGTAGAGATCAATACACTTGTGCCAGAATTTGTGTTGAAGTGGATTTGGAGGTAGGGCTCCTGAAAGCTATTAATTTGACAGTAGCAGACTGGTCTTATGTACAAAAGCTAGACTATGAGCAACATCCCTTTAAGAGCATATTTTGTCATGGTTATGGGCATTTTTCTAGATCTTGCAAGAAAAAAATTGAGGAAGAAGTTGTTAAAGAAAAGGGATATCAATGGACCCAAGTTCAAAAAACTAGCTCAGCAAAGCAAGGAAACAAAGTCATTGGACAAATAGAAGAATTGGGGACAAGTAGCAATTCCTTCAGGCAAAAAAAAGAAAGAAATTGGAGCAGTTATTAAGGAACCATCATCTCAAAACAATTTTGAAGTGTTGATCATTCCAGAAGAACAAGTGCTTTCAGTGCTTGAAGAGAGAGAAGTCCCTCAATTTCAAACTCAAACAAGCGAAGAAGTCAGAGGCCCTGCTGAACCAAATCTCAACATTCCCGTGGAAGGACATTCTCCTACATATGCAGAAATGGCAAGAAAAAAGAAACCTATTGACAATTCTGGTTCATCTGAAGAAGATCCACTCGAGAGGTCATCTAAAAAAGGGGGAAGCTCTCATAAGACGGTTCGAGAGGAAGAAGCTGGATGTCTTAAGAAGCAAGGAAGTCAAACAACTATAGATATGTCAATTACTAGGAACACCTGGGCAGACCTATAAAAGGAGGCCCTACCCCTTCCATCAAATAATGAGCTTGGTCTCTTGGAATTGCAAAGGGCTTGTTGAAGTTGTTAATGACCTTATAAGAATGGATTCTCCAGACGTTCTTATGCTCCAAGAGACTAAAATCGATGAGGATAGTCTTCTTTCCATTAGCTGTTAAAGATGGAAAACGAATGTTGGTAAGGCGGTGAGTGCCAGAGGCACTGCTGGTGGAATTGCTACTTTATGGACAGAAAATGTTTTTTCTTTGTAAAACTCCCTCACTTCGCAAAATTGGATTTTTACAAAACTTCGTCATATTCCAAGTAAGCAAATGATTTTCCTTTTTAATCTTTATGTGTCGTTCAATACCCAGGAAAAACGAGACTACTGGAGTTCACTGGCAACCTGTCTCGATGCTAATTCCTTCTCAAATATAATAGTCGTTGGTGACTTAAATATAATATTGAACGAAAAATAAAAATCAGGTGGTGTTTATGGGAGAGATCCCATGCTAAAATGGGTGGATAAGTTCATTGTATTGTGGGAGTTGATAGACTTCAAGCCAAAATATGGAAGGTTCACGTGGTTAAACAGCAGATTGGGAGCAGCTAATATCTCTGCCAGATTAAATCGTTTTCTGGTGTAGAGTTATATGTTGTCAGATAAAAAAGTTGTCTCCTCTAGTATCTTGCCTAAGATCACTTCATACCATAAGCCAATTTTGTTGCAGATTGAAGATGAAGAGGACCTTAGTCCCATTCCATTCCTATTAAGCCCATTGTGGAAAGACAACGATGGATTTATGAGAATTGTAACTATGGCTTGGGACCTTCCAGTTGTTGTATCTCTGAATTTTGTTTGGGAGAGGAAGCTCATAAATACCAAAGCTACGTTAAAGGTCTGGGTCAAACTCACTCAAAAAAATCCATTCAGTGAAAGGAAAGAAGCCCTTCAAAAATTACTCCTGCTTTACTTGAAAAAGAGCAAAAAGCTCAATTCAATTCTTTCCAAGCTTTTAGGCGAAAAGAAGAATACTGGAGACTAAAGTCTCGAAGTACTTGGTTGAAAGCTGGAGACCGGGATACATCCTTCTTTTACAAGTAGTGCAGAGTTAGACTTTCTAAAAATCATATTTCGGAAATCTCCTTCAAGTCCGGTGAAGTGGTAAAAGGAATTTCTCAAATCAAACAACTGGCTGAAGTTCATTTTCAGAATCTAAACAGGGAAGATGGCTCCTCTAATTCAGATTATACCTCTGATTTTTTGTCCAATATTCCTAGTTTGGTGAGTAAGGAAGAAATGATGAGCTAATGAAGCCTTTTCGGAGCAAGAAATTATTGATGTTATATGGTCCATGGAGCCAGATAAAGCTCATGGCCATGATGGATTCTCCTTTCACTTTTATCGAATTTGTTGCACAGTAATTAGGAAAGATCTTCTCCGAATGATAAAAGCATTCCAAGTTAAAGCCAAAGTGGGTGGCTGCACAAATTCCACCTTTCTTGCATTAATTCCTAAAGAAGCTAATCCATCTTCCTTAGATAGATCCAGACCTATTTCTCTCTGCAATCCGTGTTATAAATTTTTTTCTAAACTATTAGCAAACAGACTTAAACCTTTGCTTGGGAAGCTGATTTCTCCTCTTCAAGGAGGGTTTGTAAAAGGGAGACATATACTGGATAATGTTATTCAAGTTCAAGAAGCTATGCATTCCATCTTTCTTCGGAAGGAGAAGGGCATGCTTATCAAACTTGATATGGAAAATGCTTTTGACAAGGTAAAGCATTCCTTTCTTTTCTTAGTTCTCCACTCTTTTGGATTTAGTTATGCCTTTTTAAATTTGATTAAAGTTTGATTTAACAATCCTTAGATAGCTCCATTAGTAAATGGCAGACCAACAAACTTCTTTCAAGCTACCAGGGGTCTTCGACATGGTTGTCCTTTGTCTCCTTTTTTTTACATTCTTATGGCCGATTCTCTAAAGGAAGCTAACCGCAGGAAAAATTGATGGGTTCATTTCAGGCATAACTTCAGCAGCAGGAGTAGAAGTTATCTACCATGCTCTCTTCGCAGATGACACCTTGCTCTTGGGAGGGGCTTCCTTAAAAATGGCAAGAGTCATCTCTGAAAGTATGCACCAATTATGTATTAATTCAGGGGCTCTAATCAATAACCGTAAGAGTGCAGTGTTCGGTTGGAATACAGATCAATAAAAATGGATAAAATTTCGCAGATCTTGGGTTTTGAAGGATATGCTTCTTGGGACAAGGCCAAATATCTGGGTCTACCATTAACCTTGGGACAAAATAATCCTTCTCCATGGCTGGAAATCATTAAAAGATTAAAACAAAGATTGTTTCTTGGGGTGGTCACTGGCTTACAAAGGCAGGCAAGGTTATTTTGATCAAGTCAGTCCTCTCATCTCTTCCTATTTACCAATCTTCTTTACTCCTAGCGCCAAAAGCTATTATGGATCAGATTTCAAAAGTGCTCAGAGACTTGTTATGGAGAGGCGGGAAAGGAAATCAGAACCGCATGCATCTGGTTAAATGGGAAAATGTAAAAAGACCAGTTCTTGAAGGAGGATTGCAAATCAAAGATCCAGGAATGTCCAATTTAGCAATGGGAGGCAAATTATTATGGCAGTTTTTTTCCAACAAAAAGCACCCGGTTAGTCACCTTTTCTGGAAAAAATACCTTCATGGAGGAACATTAAGAAATCTTCAAATGGAAAATACCCCTAAAGGATCCATTATCTAGAATTTATGCAGGAAAGGGCTCGAATTTTTCGTTCAGCATCTGTATTGAATCCCAGGTAATGGCATAGAGACTCTTCTATGGGATGACAAAATTAATGGACACGCTCCATTAAAGTCTGATGTTTCTATTTTTGAGATTAAGAATTGGCTGATGAATAAAGGAATTAACATACTGGCTAATATAACCGCTTAGGATGCCAATGGAAATTGGAACACATTGTCCCTTCCCTCAATGACAGATCACGACCTTCCCAATTGCTCTGCTCATCAAAATTTGCTATTAGACAGGCTAACTGGACTGGATCCAATCCACCGTACCTGCAGAGACTCGTGGGCCTAGGGAATTTTTGGATTTTACTCTGCTGCTAACGGGTTCAAACAGCTGCAGTTTTCAACACAGTCATCATTAGGTTCTCTAGGCTCCCACAACGCAGCTCTTTGGAAGATGGTGTGGAATCCACCCAACATTACAAAATTTAACTTTTTTATCTGGACTATAATGCATCAGAAAATCTTAACGAGAGAAAACTTGATTAAAAGAGGTTTTTTTGGACCATTTAGGTGTTTCTTTTGTCATCAAGCTGATGAGTCTACAACTCACATTTTAGTTGAATGTGACTTTGCTCAAAAAGTTTGGGCTTTTGTACTGCGTGGGCTGCCATACTCTTTTTCTCCTTTAAACGTTGAACCTGTTACTCTCTTTAAAAATTGGCAGTCAAGGTATCCCGATGCTCTTCCTTCCAATCATGCTTGGAGAAAAATATGGCAAGCCATTCCAAAATTTATTTGGTGGAAAATTTGGCTAGCTAGAAATGATTCGATCTTTAATAGAAAAATACCGAAACCAGAAATTGTAGCATCAAAAGCTAAGGCATTTCTTTTGGAAGCAGTAAGAAATCTTCAAATAGTTGGAACTAATTTAGAAGCTGAACACAATTGGCTCGGTGCGAAACCAGTGGATAAAATCCAGAAGGGTTTAATTAGGCCTGTTATTAAACCATTTTGGCAGGTCAGACTTTCAGAAAAGGAATTTTCAGATTGGTGGCAATCTAAAAATAAAGCAACGATATTCTTTGATGGAGCGTCAAAAGGAAACCCAGGGAAAGCTGTGGCAAGGGGTTTGATTTTCTATCTAGGCCGAAAACTAGAAACAAGTTTCAACTGGGGAGTTGGGGAGACTACAAATAACCAAGCAAAATTATTTGCTCTTCTGAAAGCTTGTCAACTTGCAAATCTTTGGAGATTCTAAAATCATCATTAAAATTTTAAATTCCGATTCAATGTTCAATAACCTCAGTCTGAATGTGACTATGCAAAGCTTGCATTTCATTTTGATTCATTGTGATTCAGTTATCTCTTACCACAATCTTCGCAATTTGCACAAGCTGGCACACTTCAAAGCCAATCAAGGTTGTCTTCTTCCTCCAGGAATGTTAAGTGTGAATGAAAGATCTTCGTGACAAAAGTCTTTTGGATATAAGGAGCTGAATTTTTTTTGGAACAGATTGTAACTGGTTGAAAGCCCAATCTATTATTTATAAATAAAAAACAAAAAAAATTAATCATTTTGATTTTAAAAAAACACTCCCATCATAAGACTAACCATCATGACTACCTGAAATTGCAATTTCAAAAAATAATTTTGACCAATTTTTATTAAAAATTAGCCAAAAAAAACTTTCAAGGGAACTTAATTATTGTAAGTTTTACTAATTTATTTTAATGAACTTGACAGAAAAAACTAAACAAATTAAATGTCAATATTCCAGCTAAGCCACGCCGAAAGGTTATAGATGAATATTAAATGATGCCCATCCGATTACACATCAAAAAAATGGCAAGACCTATCCATTGAGCTGCAGCCGCATTAAATGCTCTGCAGCTCAATCCACACAAAGTCCTCTCGTCATCGGAGTCAGAGAAAGATTGTCAGTCTGTCCATTCTGTTGTCCGAATGGTTTAAAATCACAGGTTCACGCTGCCAAAGATGCATATGTGTGGATTAATTGAGCAGGAAATGGAAGGGCCAGGGCAGCCAGTAAACCCCATAAGCAAGTCTCTCAACAGCTCGCTCTTGTCCCTCCGAATAAATGCTATCTTCCAACTGGAAGAACCCATAACAGAAATCTCTCGCGCCAAGAAAGCTCTGGCTGAGCTCTTCTTGCCAAGCAACCCACTTTTCTCTTGCATAATGGTCATTGCTCTCTTCTTCCTCTTTTTACTCTATATAAGCTTCAAGGATTATTTCCTTTCTAATGTTGAATGATCTGGTGTATTCATGTTTCTCACAGCTCGGAGATTTGTGTTGTAAATATTGATGTTTCTCACAGCTTGGAGGTTTGTGACGTTGTAAATATGTTTTGCAGGAGGAGGACGATCGAGGAGTGTTGCGATGGCAGAAAAGAACAGTGAACATCGATGACCACATGTTTATTCCAGATCAGTTCCCCCCCGGCGAGGAATCATACGATGGCTGGGTCGATGACTACGTCTCTAAATTGGCCCTCACGCCTTTCGACCAGTCGCGTCCTCTGTGGGAATTTCACATCTTAAATTATAAAACGAGTAAGGCCGGAGCTACCATGGTTATTAAGCTCCATCATGCCCTGGGGGATGGGATTTCTTTCATGTCCACGTTGTTTGCTCTTGTCACCAGAGTCGACAATCCCGAGCTCCCACTGAGTTTTCCTACTGCCAAGCCAGCTAGTAGTACTGTTAGATCCACAACTACCTCAAAACAGTGGTTTGTAGCTAGATTTTTAAAGAGAGTATGGTATCTCATGCTTGTAGTATGGTACACGCTGGTTGATGCAATAAGCTCTTCACTTAGAACGACGGGATGGCTTGACGATTGCCAGCTTCCTATTCGAGGACCTCGTGGAGTGGAATATATGCCCATTGCTCATTCTTCAGTTACGTTTCAATTGGAGGATATCAGGCAGATCAAAAACGCCGTGGGAGGGGTATGTCATCAATTCATATTTCTTTGATCATACTATTTTTTTTGTGGATCTGAGTAAGTGAAACGTGGTATGTTTTGGATTGTTTTTTGTTGGGTGTGGTTGAAATTGCAAAATCAAGGTTTTTGATCTTGGAGGAGAAAAATGCAATTGAAAGCATGCAAACTTTTGATTTCAACAAAGATTCCTTATAAAAAATGTCTTAGAAAATTCCAAAATTTAGAAAGATTAACGAACTCTTGTTTTAGCTGATATGATAAACTAAAGGAGTAATAACATGTATACTCACAAAGTTTTGATTTGCTCTGCAGACAGTGAATGATGTAATGATTGGAATAATTTTTTACGGCATGCAACTCTATTTGCAGATTTGCCTATCAGCTGGTATGCCAGCCCAGTCCTTTGTTCATACCTATTACTTTATTCAGTCATATATATATATCTTTTAGTTTTTTCGTGAATTGTTCAAAATAAATCACCGGATTGCATCTGGTATGGTCTGTTGTGTTTATGACAATATGTCTGTGTTTATGACAATATGTCTTGATTATTACTACCGTTTGGATCATATCAAGAATTGATTATTTTTTCTGTGGACACAGTTGGAGACCAAAGCTTAAAAGATGCTTATAAAAACAGATTTGAGCTGCTCCAGAATGACAGAGTCATTAAACAAATGAAGAACTCAAGAATCACAGCACTCTGTTTGTTAAACACGAGAGCTTTCGCTGGAATACAGGTTATGGATTTACCCATTTCTTTTCAAAACGTTTATTCCATTTAGTAAGAGTAGTTAGACATATGTTGACAACGTATGTCTGTGCAGAGTATCGACGAGATGTTGAAACCAAAAACCCAAGTGCCTTGGGGGAATCACTTTGGTTTCTTGCATTTTCGAGTACCTATCATGGGAAAGGTGAAAAATCCCATGGAGTTTGTGAGAAGAGCAAAACGTATAGTAGATAGACATAAAATGTCGTTAGGAGTTTTCATAAATGCAGGAATTCTGAGATGCTTCTCATGGTTAAAAGGACCGCAGGTATGTTTAAGACTTAACATTTCCATAACCCGAAACTCATTATTGTCCAGAATGATTCTGAATTCTCATTCATGAAAGTTTGGTACAGGCGATTTCTAGATGTTTATATAATAACCTTGCCAATACAACGATGGCGGTATCAAATATGGTTGGCCCTATGGAGAAGATAGCTATGGATGGGAATCCAATAAAAAGCTTTTCTTTCTTTGTATCAGGTGTACCTCAGGTGATTCTTCTAGCCATTTTCTGTTTTTTTCATGAAATCAAAGCAGTAGCTGTAGGTTAACTGTTTCAACGGCTAATTGATCGATAGAAGAATTCAAACATATTCTTCCAGATATTATATATGTAATTATGGAATTTATTCTTGCAGTCGCTCTCTGTATTCATTGTGAGCTATATGGGCACTCTTAAAATGGAAGTGCTGGCTCAAAAGGCTTATATCGACGCGGATATCTTGTGCCAGTGTTTCATGGATGCCTTTGGGGAGATCAAGGCGGATGGGCACTCTTAAAATGGAAGTGATGGCTCAAAAGGCTTATATCGACGCGGATATCTTGTGCCAGTGTTTCATGGATGCCTTTGGGGAGATCGAGGCGGATGGAAATCCTTTAGATAAATGTTAAAATTCTATTCCTAATTCCTATTTATGTGCGATTATAGTTAATCTGCTGTATTTCAGAATGAACTGAACTGGCCCAAAATAAAAATAAAATTCAAAGTTCTTTCATCGTCTTAATTATTTTTTTTGATAATTTAAAAAATATAAAATTCTAAGTTCTTTCATCGTCTTAATAATTTTTTTTTATAATTTAAAAAATATAAAATTCAAAGTTCTTTCATCGTCTTAATTATTTTTTTATAATTTAAAACTTATTAAATTCAGTTTAACAAATAGAATATCGTTTGATATTTTTTAATTTATATTAATAGGTGTTTTTTATTTGAGGTGGACTTCTACTTATATTTTTACAAGTTTGTAATACCTTTCCAAGTTTGTAGTTTCACAAGGTGTTTTTATTTGAGAATTTGAGGTGGACTTCTACTTATAATTTTCCAAGTTTGTAGTTGTAGAAGGATGAGTTTCCAAGTTTGTAGTTGCAGAAGGATAAGTTAAAGTGTATTCGAAAGATTAATTCTATAAAAGTTGTTAAAAATTTAAAATAAATAATTATAAAAAAATAACTTATAGCTAATGAATGGATATCACTTATAATTTGGTGGTACTTCAGTTGTTGTCTATCTTCCTTCACCAACCACAAATTAAGTGGTTGTGCTAATTACGCCATATATATAAAAAAAATATCAGTGATCATTGAATAAGGAGCTGAAGTCATGGAAAATAACAAGTAACAAATAACTTGTTACTTGTGACACTAAATTTGTAAACTATAGATGTTTAGTGACCATAAGTTAAGTGGTTATATTAGATAAAAAATTATCAAAAAAATAATTGTAGTATAACTATATTTTGGGAAGTAATTATATACTCTAAAAAAATTGTAAAATTACATATTGTATATTGTATATTGTGTTGGAATGTGGTATGCTTTTTTTATCTCTAAGTTCTTAAGCTACCTATCAAATTAACTTATTAATTTAAATTTCATAACTATAAAGTTATTAAATGAATAACATTATGATAGCTTTTCCATTAAATTTATGAACATCCTTATTCTAATTATAAGCCTTTTATTTGTTTTTTTTTAGTTTTGAGTTTTTTTTAATAACATATGGTTTACATTGAACCAAACTAAAGTATTAGAACTTTGTATGTGTGATCATAAATGAGATGGTTTTTTTAAGTTGATTATGAATATTATGTATACCTCAAATGAAATTTTTATTAATTTTTAAATATGTTCTAGATATAAAATGAATTGATTTAAATATTTTCTATTTCAATATATGTGTGTGTGTGTGAGAGAGAGAGATGAACGTTTATTGAGATCAATTTTAGTCTACTGGACCTTAAAAATACTGTAATGTCCCAAATTTTGCATTGGGTCACAATGGCCAAATCACATTTTCCATATTCATGAAAGTTGTCAAAGGGATGCTAAAAATCAAATAATTTCCATGGAGGAAAATCACTACTTTCCTAGGTTGGAGGTGGAAGCTTTGAGATTTGGAATAAGGGCGATAAAAAATGATGTTTAGACATTAGAAGAGGATAAATATTTAAGAATATAACTTATTAAATAAATACAAGAGAAAATTGAAATGGCTATAAAGAATGGAGACACATGGAGACTATGGGCCCCACTCAAGCTAGAATTCCTATGTTAAATGGCATCCTCCTCTTGTAATTTCGAATCTATGGGAAGCCTAATGTTTTGGGGTGGATTATGAGGTTAATATACTTGTCCATATACTTCATAGGTCTAATTTGGGATAAATTGTAACTTACATGGGAGAGGAAGAGCCAAATGGGAGTTTCATGGACACTTGGCTAGATTCCCCTTACATTTATGACATCTATGACACCAATGATGGAGATTCTATGACAGTTATGGCACAAGTCAGATCTGAAGGTTGACATACTGACATAATGACATGTCAGGACTGAATAGAGCATCTTAGAGGTCGAATTTGGGAGTTGGAGAAGGCTAAGAGGCTCCTACTCAAATTTGGGAGAAGAGGGAAGGTGAAGAGAGAGGCCACATGGCATAGCATGAGTAGCCACACCAATTCGACTTGGATTTGTTTTATGGATGGATTTGGAACCTTATAAGACTAATAATGTTTATAAAATATAGGGATCATCCATGATAATAGGCTTTTGCTCATTTGTGAATTGTGAGAGCTAGTGGATGACTAGTTTTCTTGCTTAAGCCAATTTCGAGGGTGAAAGGTTCCCATCCTAGTTGGTGTTTGAAAAGGCCACTCAGGGCCACTCAGGCCTTTCATGGAGCTTTAATGGAGTCTTATTTTCATGTGCAGGCTACAGGAAGTTCATGGTCATCTCAATATTAGCTTTTTCTTCCATTCATCTCAAGTTTTCTCACCATATTTCCGCTCTATAGAGTGAGGTGCACTTGGTGAGCTATTCATCTCTTTGAGGGAGCTTCTCTTGCTCTAGTATTTTGTATTCTGATGTAAATACTCTGTTCTTTAAGTTCAGAAAGCTCTCGGGTCAAAAATCCAAGATATATCATGTATTATTGTCCAATATTAAAGAAATAGTGCCATTTCCCCAATACCTTGTTGTAAACTCTTGCAATCTTGATGGAATCGAATATATGTGTGCACCACTGATGATTTATGAATGAATGAACTGCCATTAAAGTATACTATGGGTTTCATGGTCTATAACTGATAATTTGTGGCCATTGGGTCAAATTTCATGGCATTTCGAGAAAACTACATCTCATTTCCCCAAGGGTCCAAAACTAGTTTTTTATATCTGATTGAAGGAAGTGATAATAACCATGGGATTTCAATTGGTTCTGCATATGAGTCTCTTATAATGTCTTATGCACATCCCCTGCTTCAATTTGAGAATTTGAGTGAGTTTATGGGGAAGTGCAAGAAGATGAGGAACCTTTTAGATGCAATCCTAGTTTTCAAAAACAAGATCACGTTACCAAAAAATACAACGCGTTTCTGCTACATAGCACTTGCTATGGTTCAACCCGAGCCTGACATGTCATGGGACATGTAGGATAGGAAACCATATCGCGTACGCATTATATAACTACAAAACGCGCTTGTGATATGTAGTTATAAAACGCATACACGATTTGGAAAACAAAAAATAATTTAAATACACAGGCCCGAAACCCGCGGCCCATTTTAACAATCAAGAACACGAAAACGAAGGCAAATTAGAGCGTTTTGGAGCAAGTTAACTGCTTGGGATTGTTGGAGGAGCTGATTTAGGTTGAGGGGAGTAGATTTCACTGGTGAATTGTCATCCAACAAGATAATTCAATCACCCAAAGCATTCTTTTTTTTGTCAATTTTTAACCTATAATTGTGTTTTTTAATAGAATAATCAACCCAACAACTCCCAAGCTAATGTTTGATGGATTCAAACTAAAATAGGCTATAAGAATAAAAAGCATCATGTCTAATAGATATTCAATGTTCCAAAAGGCTAGAAATATATAAAACAAACACAAGTATAATCCCAACTTGCATAGAATTTGATGGACAATGCAAAGTTTGAATTGGGATACTAGTGAGAGTGCCCACCTATAACATGCATAGTCAAAACTTCAAATGCAATGATTGTGCTAGAATTAACACAAAGTGCAATAAAATTTAGCAATTATTTTCATAGATAGGTGAATGCCAACATTTTAAGAAACATAGTGAACGAGGGATCTAAATGTAACAACCAGTATAATCATCAAAATGGAAGAAAGAGGAAATTGTGATCAAAATATGCAAGTTGGACCCTCATCTTGATCAGAATTCCATATTTAACAATCCTTTGACACAATAAAAAACACATATGACTATATAAAGGGATTGTAATTTCTAGAAGAATATCAATACTCAACAATACCATGTGAATCCATCGACCTATTCATTCTGAATGTCCCAGAAATACATAGAGTCATATACAACAACTGGAGTAAATTTATAAGCTATAAAATCTCACAACAACATTTAATTCAAGAGATCTACTTGATCCTTAGAGTTGAATGAACGACAATTTATAAAGTCATAATCACCACGAAATGTTGAGGAAAGGTGACCACTCCATACATCATATGCCTGAAATGTGGATTGGTTTTTTACATAATGTTAGCTTTCTGACATTTGACTACCCATATCCCTAGATCTAACAAAGACATAAATGACTTTACTCAAACAGTCTATGCCCCTGCATCACTAGGTTTATCAACCATGTTTTAAAATAGCAAAAACAATGGGTAATATATTTCTACATGTCGAGTCTCTAAGCTCATCTACAACCAATTATAGTCCAGTCCACAAATTCTCCATTTTCCATGTAACTTTTGGTTGGTTTCCATGGTTATACAACAATGGAAATGGTGAACACCCATGAACTACCTAGAGTGCGTCGTGAGAGTGTTCCCAACCATGATCGAGTCAATTATATTTAGAGGATATGGTGGCAGCCCTGTATCACCCCTTTTCTTGCCTCACATGTCCTAATAGTCCCTTGCCCCTTTCTTTTACTTATCCAAGGGACGTAAATACCAAAACATGTCAAAATAGCACTCCTAAATTCAAAGAAGTTTAAACCCAAGTGTGCATGGAAAAGTCACCAATGAGGGTGAAGAAGTGCCTTAACTTCTAGAAAGAAGTTGAACGAAACTCACTATTTAATTGTTAAATGTTTAATTTTAAGTTTTAAATGTATGTAAGTGAATGCCATTAAATTGCTTGTAACTTGAGTTTTCCTTAATTTACATTTTCAATTTTGAAGAGATGTCATTATATACCATGTATATGTTTCTAATGATTTTCTTATTGATTTTTTTATTGTAGTTGCGGCGATGGACACCAATGCTGAAATATTGATTGAGCTTGCCAAGTTGAGAGGTCTCAGTACTACTATTAGTGGTGGTGATAGGATTCGACGTTCACTTGCATCCACTTTGGATGCAATTGTTGAGACTATTACATTGTCAAGCAACATACTATATGATATTACTTCATATAGAGAAAGAAAAAGACATGAGTACGCTGATGGGCTTAGCTACAGTGCAATAAAAAAGTTGAAAATTACCAAAGAGCATATATTTTCATTGTTTAGGGACCCTCGCACGGGGGAAATCCCAAATGCAAATAGGCCACATATCTCTATCGAGTGGTGCACATATCAACCATTTGTTGATAACTAGATGGACAGATGGTATATGGTTTTTGATATGCCACCACACAACAACAAGCAAATCCCCTTGTATTTCCTTCGGAAGATGTATGCAGAGTTCGTGTTGGGTAAACACGTAAACTATTTTGATATATTGGCATTTTAGGGGATCGGTGGGGGGATGCCCCAAAACCGACCCAATGCCAAGCTTCGATACGTTGATCGCCCTATCCCTGCACCTCGCAGGCAGTTGCCTGGGCTAGATGTCCCACCTGTACATCGTGTTATTCCACAGACATGTGATGCATTTTTTAGTTTGGCACGGGCCGTTGTTCGCCATAGCACTATGGTTCAACATATGGGTGAGGAAGGAACATATGTCCTTGGTGTGGTACATACACCAGGTCATCATGGTGTAGGACCATCTTCTAGTGTAGTACCACCCACTAGTGCAGTACCCCCCATCTACTGCAGGACCATCTACTAGTGCAGCACCATCAGCACCTTCCCAGCCTACTTTTGAGCCTCACGAGTGCACATCGTGTGGTCGTCCAAGCTATGGTCTTTCGTCAGATGTTGTCTTCAGTGGGTTTTTGAGTGATGTATGTATATGGTTAATTGCAATAAATTCTTCATTTATTTTCCTCTTTGTACACATATGTATAGTTTGAGCTAATATATTAATTTTGTGAACTTGCAATTGATGCTTTATGCCGACAGCGACGCCCCAGAGTATCATGCTCCACACTCTACACAGGGGCATGACATTCCATCCACCGATCCCTTGGTTGGTGGAGAGATTCCTATAGCACCCATTGCCGTATCTCACACGAGGTAAACATTTTAAAATTTCAGTTTTTTAATACTTGTTAATTTGTTAATTTCCACATACTGTACATGTTAGTTCACTAATGTTATCTACGGTCTAATATTTACAATTATTAAACTTGCAGATGTCAGATCCTTCACGGGGGAAAGCAGTGATGGAGGTAGGATCCATGGTCGTATCGACCGAGGAAATATCTGGGCAGATGCCAGATCCTTCACAAGGGAAAGCAGTGATGGAGGTAAACATTTTAAACATTTAAAAAATGTCATTTTTTAAATACATGTATGTTCGTTGAATCATGCATGTCTAACTACATGAACTCTTGTTGACTAGAGGCACCAACCGAAACACCTGGACCATTTCCTGGAGTTGTATCTCCTCATAGGCCATATGTGAACAAGGGTCAAGTGTATATGAGACGGCATACTCCTAGAAAGAGTGAAGTTGTCCATGACCATGGAGATACTGATACCATGGTAATTTGTATATCCTTCGATGATATTTCTTGGTTAACTTGAAATCCAGTGCATAAAATGTTTTGTTAATGTTTGATTTGCATGTTTACTGCATCAGGAGCCAGAGTTTACTATTGAAAACCTTACAGGGATGGTTGATGCAGCAGTCAGTGCTGCATCTACAATGGCAACAAGTCACACAGAGGTACAACTATTTCAACATGATCGTTACATAGTTTATTATTGTTGGCATATGTTTATTCATGCATGTCTAACTATTTCAACATTTGGTGATTGTAGCCACCAGCAGTAAGAGTTATTGATGCAACAGTCAATGTGGTATCTGCACTAACAACAAGCCACACAGAGGTACAACTATTTGAACATGATATAGACATAGTGTGTTATTGTTGTCTATTGTTTATTCATGCACATTTCTAACTATTTCAAGATTTGGTGATTATAGCCACCACCACCACCACCAATTCCTGCCCCCTTTGGTTCAACCATGGATGCGACCATCCTTCATGTTCAACCAACAGCTCCATCTGCTACACAAGAAACACAATCCCCTTTGTCACAATCTCTCACTGAGGTGAGATGTCCATTAATGAACAATTGTTTCATGCAATGTCCATTCACATTTTCATAAATTTTGAGTTAATTTAGATATGGTATTTTATTGAGCTAATGTATTAGTACATAGTTAGTTGAATTTAACAATTGATATTTAATTTGTAGGATCCAGAGATGCACACTGGTCCTATAGTTGTGCCTATAGGATCACCCTCAATAAAGAACAAGAGGAAGCTTGAGTTTTGATGTGTCTTATGGGATATGTACATTTCGATACATGTACATGTGGCCTGGACAGTTTTGGATACATGTACTTTTGGAGACATGTACATTGACATTTCACTTACATGTACATGTGGCTTGGATAGTTTTGGATACATGTACATGTGG
>LPNX010029465.1:74674-84145 GCA_001517045.1 Pseudotsuga menziesii
ATTTTACAAAACGCGCAACCGATTGGTTTGCACATAACGCGCACACGTTTTGTTTAACTAAATCGCGCTCGCGTGTTTAAATTCAAAAATTTATTCTCTCCAAATGATAAGGCCGAGCCTCCACCCATGCTTTCGTGGAATTCCTATACCTATGTGTCTGCTTTGTACTTTGGTTCGGATTCAACATGCCTGTGCCTTGGAGTATGATAAACCATGGCTAATTCAGCATTATATCCAAATTTTCAATATGCTCGTGTTTAGCGGTTCATCTGATTATGCTGCACACCTCCATTTTTTATGAGATTTTAGAAACAGATATGGTTTTTTTTTGCGGATTCTAAATATGTAAATTTTAACAAGAATACAAAAAAATTTCTATTTTTTTTCTTATTTATCTTCTGTCATCACTTCTCAACTCAAAAAACACACTGGTAGTGTTTCGTCCATATCTCTTTCGTTTCTCAACCATTAAAAAAAAATTGTATGGTGCACTAAAGAACACCAACCTCTACATGCTATAAAAAACCCATTTCCAACTAATTGCATTAAGACATTCAAACGTTGCACCCACAATTGACGTACTGTTTTCGAGGTTTGATCTCTTAGATAATTAAAAAAAAATTAAAAAATTTATTTTTATTATTGGAAAAATAGTCGTGCACTAGTCCTATTTGTTCTCTATATGTATACCGGTTTTCGTAAGTTTATTCCATCATTTAGACACTCAGACGTTGCACCCACAAAAACATATACCTTATAATTTGTCACAAAAATAAAAAGTGCCTGTTAAAATTGATCTAACTTTAGATAGTTAACAACATTTTCAATAGAAAAAAAAATATATATTTGGAAAGGTCATTCAATTTCCTACATTTCTTGTTTTTAACTGATCGCAAGATTCATTGTGTAAGTGTCTCAAAATATCCATGCAAGTTGATGGATATCTATTTTTTCAGTTTTGTATTGCATTTAACACGCCAAAAGAGACCCTCAACTTCTTGCACACCCCCTTATGTATATTTGGGAAGCCATTTTGGAAATTACTCGGGAGGGATTTGAGCCCCAAAATTGCTAGTAAATTCATCTATCTTATTCATAATTTGATATAGACTTACAGAATTGATTGGAGGACCATAATACATCCCTGAACATGATAATTAAGTTATTATATCAGTCATACACCTTCTCTGAAGATTTGGGAGCAATCGGGCTGATTTGGAGACCAAGACACTAAAACTAGTCAAAATCCAAAATTCTGAAGAAAAAAAAAATGGAAAATTGGGCATTTTAATAAAATTCCAATAAGGGGACATTACAAATACTTAGTTTACTTTAAAATATTGTTCCTGTGCACAAAAATATTGCCAAGAATCTTTCCAAGCTCATTATAGTTTTGGCAAGTTAGGAGGTTATAAAGGTTTGTATTGTAGCAAATACTATGAAATTCATATCTAATGTGAGTGTAAGCAAGGAACTCTAAGAGAAAGTGATTTTCATCCTCAACACTCATAGACTCGCCCAAATGGAAAACCATTTCTTCCCACGGATTTTTAGGAACAACCAACGCCCTGTTTCGCTATGGAGTTCATGAGAGTTCGTTCTAATCTTAGCTATATTATTTTTCTTCCATGAGCTAGTTACTACTGAGAAATACTTCTAATCCTCCAATCTGGGATTAATGACCTCCTTATAGTATCTTAATTTTCTCTTAACCGCTAAATTTTACTCACACGAGAATTTCTCTTTAAACTTAGAAGTAATTAGATTTTTGGCATTGTCAATGTTTTGCAAAATGACGTTTTCATTAATTCCCCAATGGTTTTTAACCAAGCCATGGTATCTTTACACCAACACTTCTTGAGGCGTAGTTGGTTTTGACTTGTGTTTAAAGCAATTTTAGGAAGTCTCTCATTTCTCATGTTGTTTATCTTATGCGTGTACGTCAAGTACCTAATCATAGCAATTCTCTCGATGGGGGAAATGCCCACTTCTATGAGGAGAATAGGATAAGGTGTATTGCTTTTAATTTTGAGGTTATAAGTTATAAACCACTTATGTATTTGCTCAATCTTCCTCCAAGATTCTCTAGAAATGTTGCACCCCCATATTTAACAACCATACAAGATAACAAGGATGACGAGTTTCAAATAGGAAGTTTTTTATCTCACATGACAAGATTGGCTGATTTATAGTTATTTTCAAGACCAAAATAGGCTTTCCACCCTCCACTAATCCTTTTCTCAATGCTATAGTTCCAATTGAGCTTGTGATGAATATCAATTCGGAGATGCTGGTAAGAAGTCACTTTCTCTATATTTCTATTATCATAAATAAAAATTGCATAGGTGTCTTTCTTAGATTTTACAATCATGATTTTTATCTTCTCGGTGTTAACAATCATACCCATGTTAGAGCAAACATCTTTAAGAATTCGTAATTGCTTATCGAGATCAGAAGGACAACTTGCACCATAAAAACAATATCATGAGCATAAAGTAGGAGGATGATAACTATCCTAGCTAAGATTGTATCGGTGCAACCTGCTTCTTCTAAACACTTTTCTATCTTATCAATGTAAATTCCAAAAAGGGTAGGGGAGAGGGGGAAACCTTGTTTAAATCCAATATTACAATTTATATACGTTTTCCACCCATCATTATTATTCAACTTGGCAATGACATTTCCGTATATCCTTATTGCGACAGCTCTCAACTGAAAAGGAACCTTAAGCTCCTCTAGCCTATTCCACATGTTATTTCTAGGCATTGTATCAAAAGCTTTTCTAAAATCCACAAAGCAACAAAATAAGTCATACTTATTCTTACAATATTCCTCTCGAATGATCCTAAGTGTAAGGAGGTGGTCCGTGGTTCAATGATTCCTTCTAAACCTGCTTGGCCTTTAGCCCACTTACCTTCCATTTCTAACCATCAATTGATCTTCTTTTCTAAGATAATAACATATAACTTAGCTAAGAGAGGGATAATCATAATAGTGCGATAGTTAGAGGGGTCATTTTTATCGCCACTTTTGAAAATAGGAATAATGAGGCTTTGATTCAAAGATGTAGGAAACCCTTGCTTGACCACTAGATTAAAGAGTTTGTGGATGTGCGGGATGAGGATAGGCCCTCCAATTTTTAATATTTTCGCTTGATAGCTTTCAATGCCTTTGACTTTTCCATTTGCTAAGCACTTAACCCTGGAATCTATGTCTTTTAACGAGAAAACTTCTTTCGTTGTAAGAAGCTATTTATTTTGTTAAATTTAACTTTATATATATTTTAAAATAAGATTATTATTTTAATTATTATTATTAGATTTAGTTTCTTAAATAACTTAATAAAATTGTATTTTTCTCATTAATTAAACACTTAAATTAAACTAAATTTAATATCCCACAAAACATTCCTAACACCATTTGAATTAATAATATTTAAGTTCGGTTTGAAATAACATCATTTTACATGAAAAATCTTATTAGTATAAAATTAGTTGTTTTTTCAATAACATCTTAAATATAATAAAAAATTAAATTGTTATTTTTAATATATTTATAATAATAATATAATAATCAATTTATTGTTGAATTATTGGCTTTCAATCTTGTGACCTCTACATAGGTTTTTTTAAGAGTCTATGATATTTCATTGTAAATATTGTCTATCATATTTCATTTTAAATATTTTTCAATCATCTCAAATGTGTATTTGGTTCCTATTTTAATATATTTCATGAGTTGAAGCTATGCAAGTTCAACACAAAAAGGTCACACACACCTTGAGTTTTTCAAAGTATTTTCTCATTCATTATGATCAAAATCCATGGTTGGAAATATTTTCTTGGTATTTAAAATGGGTCTTTAAAAAAATTGGTTATGTTTCTTGATTTGGGAGAGATCATCAATTGAATCTCTACAGGTATTTGATACAAGCAGGTTGTGCAAACTTTGAGTTTCAGTAGGTCTCTTCTCACTTTCGAGCTACTATAGAACAAGTTCCATAAACCAATGGAAATATATCTTTGATAGCTCAAATGGGCCTTAAGTGGAATTGGATTTCATCACCTGTAGAAAATGTTATGAACAATTTTGTAGGTGGTGATCCTCTTACAGAGTAAAGGGTGTATCAAGTGCAATGGTAGAGCCTTAGATTATCGAAATAAAGTATCGTTGCATAGTTTTTCTCCCAACATGTTGAGTATACTCTTCTCTAACATCTCTTAATAATTTAGAGAATAAAAAAAGTGGAGGAATTAGTCTTTGAGGGAGATTCTCTATAATGGTGGAAAAAGATTTAATCATCTCCAATATATCCAATCTTAATCAAAACGTTGTCATGGAAATTAGCAAACTTCGAGGTGAAAGATAAGCTCAAGATTTATTTTCAAAGTACATACCCATTTGTGGTTCAACAAAGGAGGTACAAGATTAAGTTTTCAATACAAACACCTATTATGATGAAATGTAGGAAAAAATAACTCTACACATTGAGCTTCTCTTGTCTAAATAAAAAGAGATTAAAAACGAGTGTGCATGTGCACCAACACCCCCTCTCCCTAAGCCTAACTTTCGTGAGTTTAATGCACAAATAATCAGGTCCTGGAAATATATAGTCATTTTACGTACATAAGTACATAAAGAATATCCCATGGATGTGGGAAGAGAGGGAAAACCCATCCAAAAAAAGAGGATAGTGTTTAGTTGTAATGTTCCACGGGGCTATCATAGGGTCTCAGGGACATATCATTAGCTCTCTAAGGATAATTAGATCATTTTAACACATCGGATTAGTCAAAAAAATATTTAATTTCATTTTTCGGATTTAATTTCGACAAAATTCCTTTAATTACCAATAAATTAAAATAAACTCAATAACTATTCCAATAAATGATCCAAGGGATGAAAAAGTTTCTTAACATCATATAACATCATATAACATCATCAAAACTTCAATCCAATCAATATCAGAAGATGTTAATTACGACATTTAACGACACTTAGTGCGCAAATGTCGACACTTATCACAAAGCCAGTTGTTTAAAAAATAACCATATATTATCAATACCAATGGATTAATAACATCTAATTACATGAAATTAAGGCCTAATTACAAAAATTACAATAATTAACCATGGTAATTAGGAAAGAGAGTCCACACGACTAGTTAACTAGTCTTCCAATATAAGCAACTATTCTTGCACAAAATCATCTTGTAACCATGACATTAAAAGAAAATAACATTGATGTATCAAATTAAATGTCTCTCCCATAAACTTGGTATTTTGATTTTGTAGCATCAATTTGATTTTAAGAGAATGAGATGTGCTCTGCAACTCCCCACGTCGCGCTTAAGCCCCCTGTTTTTTCTCTTCGTTTGACCTTAAAACCCCTCGCTCCATTAGACATGTATTAAGCCAGGTTCCTGTCCATGGAAGTATGTGAAGGAGAGGGATCTTCCCCCTCCTTTAGTACTATGTTTACAAGCATCAAAAGTAGAGCTCTAAGCCACGCCGAATATTAAATGATGCACACCGGATCACACATGAAAAAATTGGGCAATGTTTATTAAAAGACGTACACTGGACCACACAAAGTCCTCTCGTCATCGGAGTCAGAGAAAGATTGTCAGTCTGTCCATTCTGTTGTCCGCATGGCTTAAAATCACAGGTTCACGCTGCCAAAGATGCATACGTGTGGATTAATTGAGCAGGAAATGGAAGGGCCAGGGCAGCCAGTAAACCCCATAAGCCAGTCTCTCAACAGCTCGCTCTTGTCCCTCCGAATAAATGCTATCTTCCAACTGGAAGAACCCATGACAGAAATCCCTCGCTTCAAGAAAGCTCTGGCTGAGCTCTTCTTGCCAAGCAACCCACTTTTCTCTTGCATAATGGTCATTGCTCTCCTCCTCCTCTTTTTACTCTATATAAGCTTCAAGGATTATTTCTTTTCTAATGTTGGATGATCTGGTGTATTCATGTTTCTCACAGCTTGGAGATTTGTGTTGTAAATATTGATGTTTCTCACAGCTTGGAGGTTTGTGACGTTGTAAATATGTTTTGCAGGAGGAGGACGATCGAGGAGTGTTGCGATGGCAGAAAAGAACAGTGAACATCGATGACCACATGTTTATTCCAGATTAGTTTCCCCCCGCGAGGAATCATACGATGGCTGGGTGGAGGACTACGTCTCTAAATTGGCCCTCACTCCATTTGATCAGTCACGTCCTCTGTGGGAGTTTCACATCTTAAATTATAAAACAAGCAAGGCCGGAGCTACCATGGTTATTAAGCTCCATCATGCCCTGGGAGATGGGATTTCTTTCATGTCCACGTTGTTTGCTCTTGTCACCAGAGTCGGCAATCCCGAGCTCCCACTGAGTTGATGCAATAAGCTCTTCACTTAGAACGAAGGGATGGCTTGACGATTGCCAGCTTCCTATTCGAGGACCTCCAGGAGTGGAATATATGCCCATTGCTCATTCATCAGCTACGTTTCAATTGGAGGACATCAAGCAGATCAAAAACACCGTGGGAGGGGTATGTGATCACAGCAACACCTATTCATATTTCCTTCTATTCATATTTCCTTGATAAGTTAAACGTTATATGTTTTGAAATGCTTTTTTTTCCGTGTAGTTGAAATTGCAGAATCAAGGTATTTGATTTTGTTGGAGAAAAATGCAATTTAAACCTTGAAAACTTTTGATTTCAATAAAGATTACTCTACCAAAAATCTAGAACTTAGAAAGATTAACCAGCTTAGTTTTTAGCTGATAAACTACAGTATTAATAATATGTATATTCACAAGGTTTTGATTTGCTATGCAGACAGTGAATGATGTAATGATTGGAATAATTTTTTACGGCATGCAACTCTACTTTCAGATTTGCCTATCAGCTGGTATGCTAGATCAGTCATTGGTTCATATTTATTACTTTATTCATATATATATATAGTTTTTTAGGTCTTTGGTTCATATTTATTACTTTATTTATATATATATAATTTTTTGGGTAGATAAGTATATATATTTTAGAATTTTGGGTAGACTACTATTTATGCTTTTTCATTTATAGATGAGAATGAAACAAGTCATCTTACAAGTAAAGTTAGTTATAGTTAGAAAAAATAAACTTCAACTTCAACTATTGGATTATATGATCTTAAATCCATTGATGATACAACTATTAGCTTAACTTCAACTCTAATCATGACTTTTATTTCATGTACAACTCAACTCCAATGATTTTACAACTATTAGCTTAACCATTAGATACAACTAATTATTGTACAACTATTAGCTTAACTTCAAATCTAATTGCTGATAACTATTAGATAAATATTAGGTTAACTCCACTAACTTGATCCAACTATTCAATTAAATTTAGATGAAATTGGTAATAAAAAACTAATGAAACTGTAGTTGTAGTTGTACTACTCTACTGATTCTATCTTTTAGTATGGGAAGTCCACCTTCAATGATACAATGTCCAATAAGCTTTCCATTTGGCAGGGTAACATCATAAAAACAATCACTAAAATTTTTGTATCAAGATTAGATTAAATCTTATTAATATGGTTGTTGCAAATGCTCTGCTGTGTTTATGACAATATGTCTTATGACTGCCGTTTGGATCATACCAAGAATGGATTATTTTTTCTGTGGACACAGTTGGAGACCAAAGCTCAGAAGATGCTTATAAAAACAGATTTGAGCTGCTCCTGAATGACAGAGTCATTAAACAAATGAAGAACTCAAGAATCACAGCACTCTGTTTGTTAAACACGAGAGCTTTCGCTAGAATACAGGTTATGGATTTAACCATTTCTTTTCAAAACGTTTATTCGATTTAGTAAGAGTGGTTAGACATATGTTGACAACGTATGTTTGTGCAGAATATCGATGAGATGTTGAAACCAAAAACCCAGGCGCCTTGGGGGAATCACTTTGGTTTCTTGCATTTGCGAGTACCTATCACGGGAAAGGTGAAAAATCCTATGGAGTTTGTGAGAAGAGCGAAACGTATCATAGATAGACATAAAATGTCGTTAGGAGTTTTCATAAATGCAGGAATTCTGAGATTCCTCGCACGGTTAAAAGGACTTCAGGTATGTTTAAGACTTAACATTTTCATAACCCAAAACTCATTATTGTCTAGAATGATTCTCAATTCTCATTCATGAAAGTTTGGTACAGGCGATTTCTAGATGTTTATATAATAACATTGCCAATACAACGATGGCGGTATCAAATATGGTTGGCCCTATGGAGAGGATAGCTATGGATGGGAATCAAATAAAAAGCTTTTCTTTCTTTGTAACAGGTGCACCTCAAGTGAGTAAACAGACTGCTTATATTCTTCTAGCCATTTTCTTTTTTTGGGGACATGAAATCAAAGCAGTAGCTGTAGGTTTTTGGTGTTTGGTATATTGTTTCAACAGTTAATTGATCGATTAATGGATTCAAACATATTCTTCCAGATATTATATATGTAATTATGGAATTTGTTCGTGCAGTCGCTCTCTGTGTTCATTGTGAGCTATATGGGCACTCTTAAAATGGAAGTGATGGCTCAAAAGGCTTATATCGACGCGGATATCTTGTGCCAGTGTTTCATGGATGCCTTTGGGGAGATCAAGGAGGATTCCATCATCCTATAGAGAAATGTTAAAATACTATTCCTAATTCCTATTTATGTGCGATTATCGTTAATCTGTTGTATTAATAACGAGCTGAACCGGCTCAAAGTAATAATAAAATTCAACGAACTTTTTGGTAATGGTTGATAAATGTCTTGGTGATGCATGAATGCATAGATAACCTATAATTTGGAGTGGACTAGTTAACACATGCATACCATATAATTTGGTGGTATATAAATTGTTGTTTATTGGCGTTCATCAACCACAACCACAAATTAAATGGCTGTGCTACTTATTACACCAATACCAATAAGTATTTATATCTTAGAATTTGGGGTGGAGTAGCATCAAGTAACAAGTAACAAATAACTAAACTTGTAACCTATCATGTTCAATGACCACAAGTTAAGTGGTGGTATGCTAGATAGAAATTTGTTAAAAAAAAAACAAAAAACAATTTTAATTGGTAGAAATGGATAAGTGGTAGAAATGCATGGATAACTCATAGGTAATGAATGGATAACCAACCATTCATGGCAGAATGTTGGTGATAACATGTAGCTAGGCATGGATAACTCACACTTGAACCCAAAAGAATATAAAAAATAACCGGTAGCTAGCTCATGAATGGATAAGTGGTAGAAATGCATGGATAACTCACACGTAATGAATGGATAACCAACCATTCATGGAAGAATGTTGGTGATAGCATGTAGCTAGGTATGGATAACTCACACTTGAACCCAAAAGAATATAAAAAATAACCGGTAGCTAGCTCATGAATGGATAAGTGGTAGAAATGCATGGATAACTCATAGGTAATGAATG
>LPNX010029465.1:84452-130211 GCA_001517045.1 Pseudotsuga menziesii
GCAGAATGTTGGTGATAACATGTAGCTAGGCATGGATAACTCACACTTCTGTTAAACTAGAAAAATATGAAGAATAAAAAAATATTTTCAAAATGTCTTCCATTCCATAACTACTTTTTAACCATTTGATTCCAATAAACTTGATCCAACCACAACTATGTGGGTGTGCTAGTAATATACCTTACAAAATTATAAGAAATTTTTTTTAAAGAAAATCTTAAATTGAATATATAATTACAATACATTTTTTTATCAACTAATTATTACAATATTAGTTAATAATAAGAATAATAATAAAGATATCACAGCCAATATCATATTAAATACATATTTATGATGATATTAATATTAATCCAATGAATATGATATCATATATGTTGCATAATTTTTCTCCCAATATGTTGAGTATACTCTAAATAAGTCATAATTACTAGAATTATAATAATTAATCACGTAATTAGGAAAGAGAGTCCACAAGAGTAGTTTACTAGTTTTCTAATATAAGTAGTTATTCTTGCACAAAATCATCTTGTAACCATGCCATTAAACCCCAAAAAAATACTAAAGCCATTAACATCATATGTAAGTGTGCATATACAACCAATTAAAGGTTTATTTGCGTATCATTCCAGTTTCACATAAGGTGATATTTTCTATCAATTCCAATGAAACTAGTTAACATCCACTGCAAGGAATTGAGTCTAAATAACTAAACCAAAATGCAATGCATCCATATAAGTAGTCATGTACAACACAATAACATGTTAGAAATATATCACATGGATGTAGCATTCTGTTTTTACAAAAATAGAGATTTTAATCCACAACTAGTTATCAATTTTCACCACAATGTACCTCATTTCCAATTTAACCTTCCAAATACCAAATACAGAAATATATGACTAATGTAGCTCATGGAAAGGGTATCACGCGTCACCTACATTCATATGGATGTATCTTTATTCTCATATACATTCCATTAAATAATTCACAAAATTAGCTAATTCTACTCATCTGAATTGACTAGTAATTCATGGAATCACTAGAATAATTAAATCAGAGGATCATAGAATAATTAAAATACCATTCCAACTATGAATATCATGTTTTATCAGTCATATAATAGGTATATCTCATTCAAACATTTAGTCAAACACTACATATACAAATTCACAAATCTACTCAAAGAAATTCCATTAAAGGAGCTATAAATAAGAAATTGATCTAGAATTTTGAAAGACATTTCCCAAACACTATCAAGAATGTTTCCACTCAAAACATCACACACATTTAAAGTGTATTTATCATACATATGCATAAAATGAACACTCTAAACAGTTTTTGTTCCAAGTCTCCAAATTATGCAAAATAGTCCAATCAAAGAACTAGTTTTCGAATAAATGGTAGAAGCATAAAATATAAGTGTCTTAAGCCATACCGAGGATACTGTAGCATAAAAATGCACATTATATAATGAACAATTTCATAAATATAATTCTTTATCATAGCTTCAAAAGAATCATTTACTCAAATAATTTGCACAAAATCCCAAAAACCTAGTTTCCAGTTCCTCGAAAAATTTACTTGCATAAATAGATTGAATTCCATGAGAAATTTCTTCCACAAATAGCTCATACATTTCATAAAAAATTTCACGTGAAACCATAAATAAATTATATCAAAACCAAATAAATTAAATAAACATGATACAAAGCACTTATCTTTTCCAAATACGCAACTGGAATTGGTCGTGGCACGTTCCACCCAGTCGTAGACTCAATGCAAGTCAAAAATAACTTTGCAATGGTCATAACCGAGCTGGAGCCATGATTCCACAAGATAGGGTGCACTCAACCACATATTCTCTCAATAAATTTGTCCAACCACAACCCAATCGCAAGTATGACCTCTACTTCCACTCCAGGGAAATTCAAGTGGCTCCAGGATAACAATCCAACCACAACCCATTGGTAAGCAACACTTCTAATCCAAGAAAATTCCAGTGGCTCTAGGACAAATACTAGTGGCTCTAGAGTAACTCCACTTTGGAAAAATCTCAACAAGGATCTCATACCAGGAGAAGAAAAATAAAACTGCAAGTTCCAAACATAAGCACAAGAGTAAAAGCATGAACGAACACATAAGTGTGATTAGCCAATACAAGAAAATCGAATTCCTTCATCAGCAAAATTAGGAGAGAGAGGGACACATGCATGAGAGATACATTCCAAAAATAGGAAATAGGAGTTACACATCAAGTGGATACACCAAGAGGCAAACTAATACAACTCATGAGGGTGCATTAGGTGAGAGAGGAACTCCAATCCTTAAATAAAAATTAATCTCAAGGTAAATAAAACCGAGTAACATAACACGTGAGGGTACATAACCAAGAGGGTCCATCAAGTACATAAGAAGGGTGTACAACATCAAGAAGGCTTAACACACATAGGTAAAAACTTTTCCACTACCCCTTTCTTGTAACATCATGGTTCCTCATACTCTCTTTCATGGCATTGGTCGTCCAATTGTTTTTATTTCATTAATTATTTTGTAAGTTCAACATAATAATAATAATAATAATAATTTGCAAACCATAGTCCAGGCACCTTGTGACACTATGTACAACATAAAAAAAAATGTCTATGGCTAAACCATAGGGAATAACATTAGTGGAATTCGGTAGTCATCTTTAGCCATGATCACTATCATGTCCATATGTTTCCAACTTTGATCGATACGTCCACTTCCTCCATCCAATTCTCTTACAAAGGAGTAGGGGATATGGCTTACAAGGTTGGTTCTTCATAAGAGAATCATGCGTCTCCTTCATGCTAGTATTGCAATATGAATTTCATGTAGCTTATCAAAAATATTGGGGATCTCCTTACAAATATCTTATCATCTTCAATTTTCACAATCTCAATCAAAACTTTTGTTCCCTCCCAAATGAAACATTTTAGTAATTATTGAAGAAATACAACATCAACATACAACATGCAACTCATGGTGTTTTTACCAAAAGTTGCACATGTGCAAGATTTTGACTAAACATTCAACCATAAATAAATTAATCAAAGCCAAATAAATTAAATAAACATGAGACAAAGAACTTATCTTTGCTATATACACAACTGGAATCGATCGTTCCACGTTCCACCCAGTCGTAGACTCAATGAAAGTCAAAACTCACTTTGCAATGGTAACAATCGAACTAGAACCATGATGTCAAAAGCAAGGGTGCACTCAACCACAAACTCTCTCAAGAAATCAGTCCAACCACAACCCAATTGCAAGTATGACCTCTACTTCCACTTCAGGGAAATTCAAGTCTCCAAAATAACAATCCAACCACAACCCAATGGTAATTCCAATCCAAGGAAATTCCAGTGGCTCCAGGACACATACTAGTGGCTACGGAGTAACTCTGCTTTGGCACAAGCTCAAAAAGGATCTCATACCAAGATAAGAAACATAAAACTGAAATTTCCAAACATAAGCACAAGAGTAAAAGCATGAACCAGCACATAAGTGTGACTAGCCAATACAAGAAAATCGAATTCCTTCATGAGAAATTCGAATTAGGAGAGAGAGGGACACAAGCATGAGAGTTACATTCCAAAAATAGAAAATAGGAGTTACACATCAAGTGGCTACACCAAGAGGCACACTAATCCAACTCACAAGGGTGCAGTAGATGATAAAGTGACTCCAATCCTCAAATTAAAATTATTCTCAAGGTAAATAAAACCGAGTAACATAACACTGGACGGTACATAACCAAGAGGGTTCATCAAGTACATAAGAAGGGTGTACATCATAAACATAAGCTCAACACACATAGGTAAACACTTTTCCACTACCCCTTCCTTGTAACATCATGGTTCCTCATACTCTCTTATGTGGAATTGGTCATCCAATTTTTTTTATCAATTATTTTATAAGCTCAACATAATAAAAATAATAATAATGTGCAAACCATAGTCCAGGAACCTTGTGCCGCTATATACAACATAACAAAAATAATAATATGTCCATGGCTAAACCAAAGGGTATTACATTAGTGGAATTTGGTAGTCATATTTATCCATGATCATTATCATGTCCATATGTTTCCAACTTTGATCGATACTTCCACTTGCTCCATCCAATTCTCCTACAAAGGAGTAGGGGATATGGCTTCCAAGGTCGATTATTCATCAGAGAATGATTCTTCTCCTTCATGATAGTATTCAAATATAGATTTCATGTAGGTTATGAAAAATATCGGGGATCTCCTTATAGAGATGTTATCATCTTCAATATTCACAATCTCAATCAAAACTTTTGTTACCTCCAAAATGCAACATTTTCGTAATTATTGCAGAAAAACAACATCAACATACAACATGCAACTCATTGGGTTTTTGACTAAAAGTTGCACATGTGCAAGCTTTTGACTAAAGGTGGTACTAGTGAGGGTTTTTTAACAAAATTCATACGAATCAATGCAATTTTGACTTTTTAGATGTCTTGCTTTGTTTCACATGTTGACTTTGTTGATGAAGAATACCTATATTGAGCTACATGTTGTATGTTGAGGATGTCTTTCTACAATAATGATCAAAATTTCACATGTGTGTGAGATTTGAGTGAAAGAAATCTTGTCAATTACTCGTTAGCGAACTTCGAGGTAAACAAGTGGAGCTCAAGATTTATTTTCAAAGTGCATATGCAATTGTGGTGTTAAAAAAAGGATCTACAAGATGAAATTTCCAATTGGATCACCTGCTATGATGATATGGAGGAAATCAACTTTACGCATTGAGCGTCTCTTGACAAAATTAAAGAGATGCAAAAAGAGTGTGCATGTAAACAAACACCCCCCCTTAAGGCTAACTTTGGTTACCTATATATGAAGGATTACATCTCAATTATCAAGCATTCGTTCATGTACTCTCTTTGAGAATTGATTGGTTTATATTAAATATTACATTGTTTGGATCATTACTTGTATTCTTTTCTCTTGCATGTATTTTTTGCTTTATTACTACTACATTTAGCTTCTAGATCCATTGGTTCCAAATATCACATGTTTTCCTTTGTATTTGTATTTCTATTTAAATATGCTTTTGATTTCTTGATTGTGTTTCTTTGTGCATTTTAACACAATCATTGATCTCATATTTTTAAAAATCACAAGCTATATTTTTTGTGAACCTAAAACTAAAAGGTTATTCTATTATGTGAATGTAAATTGAAGGGCATTAAAAATATTGGAATATTGTCAAAATTTTTGTTTGACAAGAAAGACTAAATTTCAAATCTCTATAGTGAGGTAGATGTTCAAGATCAAGAATGTGGTTGATATGAACATAAATAAATACAATTCTATATTTGTGGTAAGAGGATTCTCCTAGAGAGAGGGAGTTGACTATGAAAAAAAATTTACTCCATTTGTGAGGCATACTTATATCAAAGTCATTATGTCTATTGCATTGTTTTTATTGGCCTTTATATCAGATGGATGTAAAAACAACATTTTTTAATGGTATGATTGAGGAGGGAGTGTACACTACTATACATGAATTGGGGTTTGAGTTGCTTGGATGACACAACCATGTGTGCGGATTTAAGAAGGCCATTTATAGAATAAAGCAAGCACCACATGCATGGTACTCAAATATTGATGAGCACTTACTAAATTTGGGCTTCATCAAGCTTATTGTAGATCATGACCTTCATTATTTATATGATAAATACAAACTTCTTGTCTTGGTCCTATTTGTATATGACATTATTCTTACAAGAAGTTATGAAAATTTCATTACACAGTACAAGGAGAAGTCCACAACCAAAATGGTTATGAAGGAAATCAAGCTTACGCATCACTTTATGGTTCTAAAGGTTTAGCAAGGTGCAAATGAGACCTTCCTTAAGAAATAAAATTACACATTAGCAATTCTAAAGAGATTTTAGATGTTGGATTAAAAATCCTTGACCACTCCTATGTGGACAAATTGAAATCAATTGTTGATTTAAATTTAGATTTGGTAGATCCTTTATGTATACATAACACCTATTTCATTAAACTTGGACTTTTTAGGAAAAATATGGACTTAAAAATTGTGAATTCAACCTTTCAAAGTGTCAACATCAACGTTTCTAAAGTGAGAAATTAGGTTCTAAACGTAGCAATATTGAATTTCAAAAGTGTGTTTTTATATGTGAATAATGTATTCTTTTACTATTTTTGAACCCTTAAAGTGCACTTTTGTTATTAAAAAATTGTGAATTTCAATTTAGAAAGTGTGAATTTCAATTCAAAAAGTGTGACTTTTAATTTGAAAAGTTCATTTTTCTTTTCCAAAGTTGTTATATTTGAATAGATTACTCCAATGTTTATAATAATCAATATCCATATTATACTTAACAGTGTCTATAATAGTGTTGCTTCTAGACAATTTTGTCAAGGATTCCTTGGTACCATGCCACCATTGGTAAAAAGAACTTGTACTGCCAAACCCTAGATTAATATTAATTTATATAGGAAAAAGATAGAATATGTGGTTTAAAGAGAAATATACAATGTATACAATAAAACTCAACACTTCATATTATATTCCACTTCATGACATCAAAATAAAAACACATGCATTCCTAAAATTAGAAACAACCAAAATGATAGATACACATCGAATCAAAATATATCAAACATCAAGATGTAAACACACGGTTTCCAAGAACACATCAATTATATCATTTGTTTGAATCTGCAACCATTCCCAGATGTGGGTTACTACGGGAACAATTGGCCACAAGGTAGAGACGGCATGGCACAGAATGAAGAAAGAGGAACTCGTGAAGCGACACCTTGAGTACAAGGCCAGGAGGGAGGTTTTAAAACCAAATATTCGTGAAGGATGAGAATGGTATGCTAAGCTTTAGGGGAGGAGATCCAAGCATTCAATAATTTAAGGAAAGGATTGGAGAGGGATGAGGGATAGTACTTTCAAGCAGTGGAAGGAAGAACTGGCATTTACCATCCTTAATTATAATGATTATCTCCCATGTGAATATAAGAAGGAAAATGGAGGATGAAGAGATGTCCCAATACAAGTTCTTGTTGCAAATTTTAAATCCCCATTGAATGCATTCATGGGAAATACGAAAGGGTGACGTTGAGCACTGTACCCGGTTTGGAACATCCATGACGGCTTAAGAGATATAAAGGGAGAGTTGATGTGCAATGGAAAGGTATAATGGTGATATATGCGAGAATAGAGATATCAGTTTCCCGCCAAGAACACGAAGTAGGAGAGAGGATATGGCTCCCCGCCAACAAATGAGGAGCCTTTGTGGGGGAGGAGAAAGGAATGAAAGAGATCTCTAAGAGATAGAAAGATGGAAATATTATATGTAGAAGACTCCTCCCGATGTCAAATAAGTCATTTTTTAGATGGAGGAAGAGGAAATGCGGGTGAAAAGGGAGGAGCATGGACTGTATGTGCAACTCAGTCCCTTTTGGCTTCTCTATACCTTGCTGGCTAAAGTAATAATGGTACGTGAAATATTTGGTGACATGGTGTTTAATATTCTTATCAACTTGAAGATTAATATGCAAAGGGGGGTCACCAGTATCAAGGAAGCCCTATAGGCTGCAAAACTTCATGTCCGTGGCCATCATGGTGGAGCAGAGAATCCCAAGGTCACTCCAGCAAGTGCTTCTCAATAAGCAATGGGTTGATGAACCTTTTTCAAAATAATTTTGTTAGATTTTGATTTTTCTTGTAATTTACTGGAATGGTTGTCGAGATCCCTAACTCAAATTTTGTAAGGGTCATGGGGATTAGTTTTTTTCCAGAAATAATATATGCTCTGGTGGTCGGGCATAATGGTTTAGGCTTGGTTTCACTATTCTTCTTTATTTTACGAACTTGTTTTGTAAAGAAAATAGGGTAGACTATTATCAATATGACAAAGGATAAGGGGCTCTGCTTGATCCACCATCTGAGTATCTATGGCCCAATTTTCTTAACAATATGTACATTTTCCCTAGAGGTAAAGCAATAGAAATATGAGCATATCTTACTCACAAAAAATGTTTTCAAATATCTATATGCAAATTTCTCAAACCCAACAATGTCGGAAAGATAGAATTTAAACTCCAAATTTTCTCATGGAAGTTTTAAAGATTACTTAACATCATCGCATAAACAATTTTATGCATAAAATAAAACAATTTAGGTATTATCATAACAAAATAGTAAACAAAGCTTCTAATCAAGTGAGAGCAAAGCCAGAACCATTGTGTTTCATGGCATTGTCGACGACCTTTATTCCAATCACTTCTACAATGATCCTTCATTTTCGGCTCCACTAATGAAGATGACCATCATTTCCATCGATATGCTCATCCTCTCTCATGTTCAAGATTTCAGAATCACCTTGATTGTGTGTGAGATCTAAGTATTATCCACCGCATTAATTGGGATGCAACAACCCCCTGAATAATGCTCCCCTCGTCGCATGCCATCTCAGCTCCTTCATCCCAATGTCCTCATTAATTGCACCGTGTTCATCACATAACCCCATCCCTGAAGCTTTTAAATTATAATTGTTTTTTGCGAGGGAATTTATCATAACTCCTATCTATGTAATTTTAATTTTTGTAAACTAATTTGTTTTTCTAAAATTAAAAACACATGGATCCAAAAACAAAAGCATAAAAAAACACATCGAATAAAAAACTAAAAACATCAAAATAAAATTTAGCAACACATGGATTCTAATAATAAAAACACGTGGATTAAAAAAATTAAAATAAACAAACAAGTCGAATAAAAAAATAGAAACATCAAAATAAAAATTAGCAACACATCATGGATTCTAAAATTAAAAACACATGGATTCAAAAACTAAAACATAAAAAAATACACATTGAAAATTAGAAACATCATTTAATACAAATTACCAACACATGGATTCTAAAATTTAAAACACGTGGATTGAAGAACTAAAACATAAAAAAACACACATCCAAATTAGAAACATCAAAATAAAAATTAGTGACAAAGTGAGAAAGAGATGAGGTGCAAAGGGTTTGGGTGATTAGGGATAGGGGGGGAGGCGGAATGGGGGAGATAAATAAATAGAGATCTTGGTGTGGGGAGGTATAGAGGGGGGTTATGGTAGAGAAAAAGATATAGAATGTGACAAATTCCAAAGGAACAAAAGAGAAAATATTTTAATCCCAAGGTTACTTCATCCCATACACAATCCCAACTAGAAATGCATGTTCCACAAAAAAAGCTCGTGGTTCCACCAATAATTCTCATAGTTCCATAAATGTGCATGGTTCCATAATGTTCATGGTTCCACCAATAATGCTTGTGGTTCAACCAATAATGCTCATGGTTCCATGAATAAGCATGGTTCCACTAATAATGTTCGTGTTATCACTAATAATTCTCATGGTTCCATAAATGCCATGGTTCTAATGCTCATGGTTCCATAAATGCACATGGTTCCATAAATGCACATGGTTCCACCAATAATGCTCCTGGTTCCACCAATAATGCTCATGTTTCCACTAATAATGCTCATGGTTCCATAAATGCTCATGGTTCCACAATGCTCATGATTCCATAAATGTGCATGGTTCCACCAATAATGCTCGTGGTTCCACCAATAATGCTCGTGGTTCCACCAATAATGCTCATGGTTGCACCACTAGGTGACCATTGCTTAGGGTTCCACCACCAACGCTCATGGTTCCACCACTAATGTTAATGGATCCCTTAACTTGGTTGGAGACTAAACCAACAAATATGCAAGATTACACCAAATATGTTCATGGTTCCATGAACAATGCTCATGGTTCCACTAATAGTGCTCATGGTTCCGCCAACAATGATCATGGTTCCACTAATAATGCTCATAGTTCCACAAAAAATGCTCATGGTTCCATAGCTATAGGTCACAGTTCCATTAACATTTGAAAAAACGTTTTTTAAAGGTGCAAGGAGTTTCAAATGAGTGATTTTACGTGAGTTCCTTAACATTGTTGGTGGAACATGAACTCTATTTATGGAACCATGAGCATTTCTAACGGAACCATGCATTATATTACTAGAACCATGAGCAATGTTGGTGGAACCATGAGCATTATTAGTGGAACCATGACCATTGTTAGTGGAACCATGAGCTCTATTTATGGAACAATGAGCATTGTTGGTGAAACCATGAGATCTATTTATGGATCCATGAGCATTTTTTGTGGAACCATGAGCATTGATGGTAGAACAATGATCTCTATTTATGAAACCATGAGCATTAGTGGTGGAACTATGAATAATGGTCATGAGGTGGTGGAACCAAGAGGTTTGTTTATGGAACCATGAGCTCTATTTATGGAACCATGAGCATTGTTAGTCGAACCATGAGCTCTAGCTACGGAACCATGAGCATTGTTGGTGGAACCATTAGCACTATTAGTGGAACCAAGAGTTATGGAACCATGAACATATTTGTTGTAATCTTGAATATTTGTCGATTGAGTCTCCAAAAACGATAATTGATCCATGAACATTATTGGTAGAACCATGAGCTCTATTTATGGAACATTGAGCACTATTGGTGGAATCAAGAGATCTGTTTATGGAACCATGAGCTCTACTTATGGAACCATGAGCATATTTATGGAACCATGAGTATTATTGGTGGAACCTGGAAGGCATGTGATATTTTGAATTTCATATCCTCAAATTTTGCTATATCTATAGGAAAAATATCATTATATAGCCTATTTAAAAAATTGTGAAGGCTCCAGACACATCCAAAGCAACTGAGACAATGTGTGTGTGTGTGTGTGTGTGTGTGTGTGTGTGTGTGAGAGAGAGAGAGAGAGAGAGAGAGAGATAGAGATAGAGAGAGAGAGAGAGAGAGATGAATACTAGCGAAAAGTTTTGTTGGACTTTACCTTTAAAACTTTCAAGGCCCATCAAAAAATAATTTATGTTGTCTAGAATCTAATGTTTAACTCTTTAAGGACTTAGAGAAGGATCACCTCTCTAAAAAGAATTAGATCACTTCCTATCCCTCATAGAGATTACTTATGAATATTTACTATTTTTCTAGTTAGGGAAATGACAAAAACACCTACCCTATGGAAGTACTTGAAATACCTAGGAATTTCTCACCCTAGATGCATGTTGTGTTGCAAGAACAGAACCTTAAAACACTTATTCTAATTTTGTATCTATGCACAATTAGCCTCGGGATGGGATTTTAAGTTTTTACACCACACTCTTCCATCCAATATCCCCTGAAGGTATCCCTTTTGGGAGATTCTCTCACATTAGGATGCATATTTTCACAACATATTAGTGATATTTTATATCATCTTTGGAAAAGAAGAAATTAATCTATAATTACCAACTCTCATCAAAACATTAATTTTGCATAATAAGAGGAGTCTCTATTATGTTCCTATACTACTATAAATATATAAGAAGGCTCTTAGTATGTTCACTTCTACTACTATAAATATATATGTACCATGGAAGGTAACAAAGACGAAATTAGACCACCTACATGAGGTCATGCACTACTAGACCAACACCATGATCAAGGTACTAATTAAAGGCACTCTACTACCCACTCTACACACTCTCAAGATTCAAGCGACCAACAATACCAACATAGATAAGGGTGCATTGTAAGAGAACATCAAATCAAGGGAAGGAAAGGCATTGGCCTTGAGCAAGAACCCCAAATATACCCTAGATTGATAAGTTTCCCATTTCCAAATCAAATAATCCTAAAGAACCCAAGTTGGGAAATGAGGAATGCCCATAATAGTTGATCTTCCTCTAGAGGATAAAGATAATCCTCTTGGCATGAGTTTGATTCTTAGAACATCTTGATGAGTTTTCTTACTATGTATGGATAACTTGTTTGTTTATGTGTTTATTGCATATACCTAGGGATTATAATAGTTTAATTATAGTGTCCCTCTATGGCCAATTTTGAGGGACACTAGAAAAAGGTAATCAAAGATTTATATTAACTGAAATTTTGTAATTTATATTAATCAAAGATTTTTGTAAATTTGTTGGTGCAACCATGAGCTCTATTTATGGAAGCATGAACATTCTTGGTGGAACCATGAGTAATGGGAAACATGTTTGTATATTGTCTAGGGGATCACAAATATTGTTCAATAAGTTATAGGGACTTCCCCTTAGTTTTAGGAGTTTTCCTTTTGGGATATTCTCTCCCTTGGGATGCATATTTTCACACAACATATTACTTGATTTGGAAGTGATATATTATATCATCTTTGGAAAATAAAAAATTAATCTATAATAACCAACTCTCTTAAAAAAATTGATTTTTCATAATAAGGGGAGTCTCTATTATGTTCTTATCTACCACTATAAATATATAAGAGGAGTCTCCCCAACAACGATACCAAAAAGTGGTAGTCTACTATTATGATTTCCTTTTTATGGTTCACATGTCAAGAGTCCTACTTTAATTATGAACCAAGGGACCTACAAACTTAAGAGGTGTTGGAACTGTGTGTTCAACTACCGAGAGGATTTAAATAAAAAATAATTTATCCTACGGAATTCAAGAACAAGTTTGAAGTGCAATTGCGCTACCCTAGAAAAACAATTGAAGTTCTTATCTATGAAAGCAAAAGATTCTAATTTATGAAAGCACGAAATCTACTCTATGAAAGCAGGAAATATGCTTCACGAAAGTCGAAACATTCTAATCTAGAAACTCATCAAAATATTCTACAATAGAATGTGGAATGCAAATTAACTATCCAAGTTATTTCAATGCATGGCAATATAGATCTGTTAAATAGCCTTACAGACTCCTCTTTTAGGACCACAAATAATATATAAGGTAACTACAGAAACTGGTCTATGCATCTACAAATAAAAACCTGAATTCTCTTAAAGTTTAAACTACAATTGTAAATCAGACTGATGACGAGTTTCAAATCATTAAAATCATCTACTGAATGGAAAACAACAATGCATTCTAATTCAACTAGAAATAAACACAAGACTCATGTTTTACGTAGTGAGGGGTCCCACCCCACAGTGCGTGACAGGATTTGAAACGAAACTATGAACTCATAGGTTGCATGAAACACAAATCTGACATTAGTTGCTTCAAAAATTCATTGTTCCAAAAGTACAACTGAACTGCTGCTGAAAGATCTCAAAAAAAAGTATGCTACTGAAACTATGCAAAAAACTATATGTCCCTCACGAAACGTGAGTCTTCTACTTATTACATTTTTATAAATTAGTATTCTCCTATATCTTCTCAAGTGATCTCAAGATTAACTACTTGAAAATATTCCATAATCTGAAAACAAGGAGATACTCGAAGTATCATCAATTAAACTCGAGTTTCTTCGCCATCTCATGTGGACAACTAGCTGGGATTTTATCAATGTGATCTGTTGCTTGTCTCATGACCCTGCATTGAACCACATTGGATGCTAACCCACTTGTGAACTCATTAGAAATGCATTAATCAAGGAAAAATCGTTACATTCCAACATTACTTAGAAATTGACTAAAATCATAGCCTATCCTACTTAAAATGGTGATTTTATCCATGCTTGTTGCTCCATAACACTTAGAACATGGGATTGACGATGTAATCAATACCTATATCATAGCCTTATCATCATCCCCAGACTTGAATATGTTACACATCCTTATGTAACTTATCCATTTTTATGGTGAATTATTACGCTGCTCCATAACTTCTCTTATGTCCCAAGCAATAATATTGGGTGCTCCTAGGGGATTGGTAATATCCCATGCTATGTTCCTCTTTGGACCAATTTCTTCTTTCTTATTCTTGATTTAGGTATTCCTTAATGGATAGAGGAAGGAAAAATGGGGGGTTCATCTTTGTCCCAATCCATTTCAGCTTGTTCTTTTGTACAGATTCTTTGTACATTTTTCCCTAAACAAAGTAATATCTAATCTTTTGGGAGAGTGTGGTTCTCTTTTCTTTAAGTCCACATAAATCCTTTTCCATCTCTCCCTTATAGCTTCCTCTGCATCCTCAATGGAACTTTTAACATCGTTGTCAAAATGTTTAATCACCTCTTGTTGTTTTTCCACAAGGATGGGGATTAAGTCCTCATCAGTTGTTAAAGCATCGTGGTCTTGGTTTACTATTTTTGGGTGCGATGATTCTTCTCTAATCCATAATGCATTCTCCCATTCTTTTGACTAATATAAGTGGACATCCTAGGATCTTTCTATCTTGTGGTTCATCCAAGAACAAAGTGCCCTCAATTGGAAATACCAACATAAAGATTAGGGGAACAGTCAAAAGAATGAGGCATCACTAAAATGTGGAGATAAAATTCACACAGTTGATCTTTCTCAAGGTTTGTGCTTTCTAAGAAAGCATCCACAAAATCTTTTGGACTAGGCAATTCTACTGGAAAGTCATTCTTCAATCTTTGGAGTTGAAACCAACACCATTCTCCCTCAGATATACAATGTAAATCCTTGAAGGAGGTCTATAACCCACACTTTCTTCATATAACTTGGTGGTTTTCTCTAGGGTGGTTTCCAATTTCAGTATATGCTAATCTTTTTCTGCTAACTTTCCTTTAACCTTCTTTAGTTATGTCTACAACTCTTGGTTTTGTTGCTCCAAATTTTTTTTTTGGTATGTGTGCTTCATTTTCAAAATCTGAATTTACTTATGAGCTACAAGAGTTTTGGTAACCTTCCCACTCGCCTTCGTTGTCACAAGAGAATGTACGACGAGTTGTTATCCTCTCCACTTGAGGCACACTAGCCTAAACTCACCATCTTATGAGGAATTCCATCTCTAAATGTAGAGAAACATCCTTTGGGTTTTCTCATGAGATTTTCCCTGCAAAAATAAAAGGGTTAATAAGTGAAAAAACTCACTCTTTTTCCAATGGAAATTCTCTCTTGAATCTGATAGGGATTTTTTCCGAAAAGCAGAATTCCACCTGATTGATGGGAAATTCAACCATGGAAGTGTCCCTTGAAGCTTTTGCCCATTTTAAGACAATCCAAATTGTTAGAGTTTGGAAAGACAAAACAAAAAACTGGAACAAGCTGAACTTTATCTTTCCAAAATAAAATGGACTAAAAAAAAGTTGAATTTGTCCAATTATGAAGTCATTTTATTGTATAAATATGTAACACTATTTCAATGGCATTTCATCAATCTAGCACTAAGTTTTAGCACTAAATCATCATTATTCTAGTACTTAACATGACTTACCTCACAATCTTACTCTAAAATCTCTAATAGAGCAACATGTTGCCTCGTAGTCACTACCAACTAAATCTCATACTCCATTTTTACCCATCATATTACTACAAAGATCCATGACATATATTTGTCTTTTTTATGTCGATCAATTTTATACACGGTTCATAAAAAATATTGTATAGATTCAACCATATATTTATATTATGTTTCTACATGAGATGTTTCATAGCATTTCTACAGAGACAGTAATGGTTTTTTCCATTTTGTGCTAACTCTCATGCACATTCCACTATCATGTTTGCTTTTGCACTCTATTAAAATTTACACAATTTCTTTGGCTAACTTGTTTTATATGATAATTGTATCTGTATGTTCTTTTTTGCATACACATTATTATATAGAGTTTTTACTTTCTCTAGTTCTCATCCTAATCTCTTTAGATAGTTAGAGGCTTTTCCAACAATATATTCTTTAGAGCATCAAGTTTAAACACTAAACTTGTAGTTATAAGTCTTACTTTGACATGATAGTATTTTTTTTCTTTCATACTAACTTTGATGACAATTTCAATGTCTTATCTTTTAGTTCAAATTTATCTTATAATTATTATTTTTATAATATTATGTTATATTATACTATTCATATGGGTGGATTTCATCTATGTTAACATTCTTTCTTCTTTCTTTTAGAATGTTAATAAATACTTTTATTCTTAAAAAATGGTAAATAAATAGTTTTAAAAAATAAATTTATAAAAGAATATTACAAAAATTTAAAATATATATCTTTAGAAAAAATAAAATAAAAACCCATTTAAAACTTAACTTAGTTAATTATAATAAATTCAAATAAATACACTCCTAAATCACCAAAAAAAAAGACATTTCTCTCCACCCTCTCAATAATATTTACAGCAAACATCCTGTCCATACTTTCCACTCTCTCATGAATATACATGCTATACATTCCAGTATCTTTTTTTGACTAATTTTGATATGTCATAATATTTGATGCTCTTATATGTTATATATGTAATAATATCAGATCGTGGATTTTAATCTTAGAATGTCTTTTTCCAAAGATTCTCTAATTCTACATTCTCTTCATCAAGAAAATGTGAAAAAATGACTAATTAACTATGAGGACACAAGGGATTTGGCCAATGTCAAATATTAAAAATTCCAAAATCTGAAGCAACAAACTCAAACCAGATGTTTTACAATTTTTTTAAGCTTATATTTTCATCTCTTTCTAAACAAGTAAATGCAATTTTACCGAGCTATTTACCCAGTTCATATGTTAGGTTTAAGGCTTAGTGCTCCCAATTCACTTTCCCAATCAAGGTTGGTTTAAGATTTATTTATTCCATTGATATTTATATATTCCATTCATGTACTAAAATAACATTAATTCCAACCCTGTACAATCATGAACTTCAACTATACAAACGGACATTTATCTATTCATAATCACAGAGCTATTTCCTTCACTCTTGTGGAGATGGCTTGTGGAGATGGCTTAGATGGAAAAATTGAAGTTAAACACTCTAGTTTCTGTAGTGTTTGATTGAGAGGAGACTTGAAAACATATTTTAATGATTATGGTGAATTAAACGTTTATATGAAGAGGTCAGAAAGAGACGATCTACCAAGCTAAATGTGCAAAAATTTGGCTTTTTGGTGAAAACATATTTTGAATCATCATTCAACTTAATTTACAAATCCTAGTGGATACAAATTGTGTATAATAAACCATTAAGTAAAAAGTCTCAAACTTTGCTTGACAATTTCCCACAAAGTCTTCTAGCTACTTTTCCCAAGAATATTTCATAACAAACCATGTATTATATGACCAATCTTTTACATTATTTGGGAGAAGTAAAAATTTGACGATTTTGCTGGTCAGGTGAGTTTTTGACAGGAATTTAATAAATTTGAATTTTGTGTTGATCATATCATGCTTTTGAATGCATAAATAGATTCAGTGCCCTTATATACCTCAGACTCCGAGATTATGCTTGTTTAAACACTATTTTTGAAATTTTGAAAATTTCTTCAAAATTTTTACTAAATTCCATCAAATTTGTGCCTAAAATACTGCAGAGAAAGGGTGAAATCATAGTACTTTTAGGATAGACTGATCCAAAAAGGGCAAACACTTTCAGCAAAATGGAGCAGCAGTTCCACTAAAAAGATAAAAAACACTCTCAAGGTCTTGCTGTTGATCCCAGCCTCTTGCATGGCTCAAACTGTTTTGACTGATCTTGAGGAGTTCTTGAAATTGTAAATTTTAAAAAAAAATTGGTAATGAATCCATCATAATACATACCATTGAAAAAATTCATTCCAAATCACTTTAAAGGGAATTCTTAATTTGAATCCCAAAATTTGATGCAATATGAAATCTAATGAGGCTTACCACATAACCAAATAAAAAATTTCAATCATTCTCTTTAGATTTCAATTTGGTTAGGTTACCTGTGGCAAAGTCCTTCACAGTGGGCACAATTTTGGCAAACCTCTGTTTAAAACTTATGGCAATGTCAGTTACATTTTAGAGTGTTGCAACTTCTGCAGTAATGATTCCGACTGAGAAAATAACTGTAGTAATGAATATTTGACGCACTTTTCACAACCTCTTCACACTTTACTTCAAGCTTTAGCCTTCCCTGGATGGACTAAATTTCACATAAGTGCTCAGGAAGATTACTGTATTATATATCCCAGGAAACCCTATAACTAAATTACTGGTCGCTCAATCAAGCCACTGTAATAATGCCGATCAAGACAACGATCTACCAAGAAGGCAACCTGAAATATGCCATGCCTATTTTAAAATGAGGCCATCAGTATAATACAATAGAGCCTGGGGAATGAAGCCTTTTTCTAACCTTCTCTTGCCAGAACAATTCTTAATACCATATCAAGCTATTAATTGTACAAGTTTGTTTCTTGGCAGAGTCTACAAAGGGGAAAAAACATTAGATACCAAACATAAATCAGAAATTGAGTGCATTGGTAACAAGATCCTGCATGCTTTCAGAAAAGAAAAATAAATGAATAAAATATCAATATTCACTTGAATGCACACTACCTGAAAGAAAAATCAAGCTTGAAGAAAATGTTGGACAGGTAGTACATACCTTTGTTTGAAAATCATCCACACCAGCCTCAAAAAATAGTTCTTTGTCAGATTGCAAGGTATTTGCAGTAAGTGCAACAATAGGTGTCTTGACTCCCATTGATCTCAGTTTCCTTGTTGCCTGACAAAGTAGTCATTTCAGTGGTAAGAAAGAGTCAGAAGGGAATACATAGTATAAAAATTGAGATGATTGGGATAAATAATTTAGAAGCTCAGACGAGCACTGGAAATGAAAAACAAATACAAAACGAAATTAAAGGATGAAAATTGATCTACCTCATGTCCATCCATGACGGACATTTCTTTGTCCATTACACAACATCATATATTCTTCCATGCTTGAAGTAGTCCAACTCTACCTTCCATTCTTAGTTTCTTCACAGTGAAGGTTAAGGGTTTGAAGCACCTTGTGCAAAATTAGCCGGCATTGATTGAGAGAAAAGAAGAATGACTAATATATTCGTAGCAAACTTCAAGAAACTTGAACTCATATGGCAAAATGTAATAGCTAATTAATGGATACCAGACATAATACAACTTACTCTGTTAATATCTTTGTCTTCGACAAGCAAAACTCGTTTAGGGGAGCTTAAATCCCGAGGCATGAAAAAACCCTTTGACTCGACAGTTCTAACATTGTGGATTCTGGTTTCAATCTGAGATCAAATGTGGAGGTCATGCTGAATAATGCATGCGGATCTGCAATCCGTTGCATCAAGTTTATAAACAAGCATTGAAATCCATCTCAATCGAAGGCTAAAGAATGCAAAGGATTTCAATGGAATCCAAAACGATGAAAACCTATTTCAATTGAGGGAAAAAATTAACGCCCATTTCAATCGAACAAACCCATTACAGTGCAATGGAACAAATGAAGGCATGGCAACAACAATACCTCTTGTATGGTGTGGGGCATCGGTTATGAATTGTTTAGGCCATTGAACTTTATGAGCCATCTCGGCTGAATTATCTGCCCTGGTTCGACTCTGCTCCACATCCTGACAGCATGAACATGTCCTCCTGTGCTTCCAAATCATCCCAAATCACCTCATGTACAGAGAAAAACCACCAAACCAACACCCATTATCCGCAAGGCCAAGCTCAATCCTCCCATAATAACACACAGACTCTTCTCAACCCAGCTTCCCTTGAGCTCCAAAGCAGCCAAATACAAATAGTGGGGCCACAAGCATCGCAAATTGCAATAAGCCCAAACAAACAAAATCGTGCATTGTCCTACAAGCTTCAGAAACCAAATCCTTCTTGATTAGAGGACCAGCAGTTGGCACAAGTATATGCTGGCACATGTCTCTGTAGAAGGTGAGGAGTAAATGTTGGAGCTGAAACATCAATCTGAATACTCTTGCAGCTCAATTCAGAATCTTGTATCCACCCGTCAAGTCCTGTTGCACTGCACACCAATAGTCTGGGGATAGAGGATTGATGCTAGGTATGAGAGGTAGCAGGGTCGTTTGGAAGCCAGAAGACCCAACCATGTCTAGCGCCCAAAAGAACGCAGGTGGGAACCACTATTGAGTTGCTTATAAAATTTTTGGAGGTAGATGTATATTTTAAAATTTTGAATTTGAAATGCAATCATATAATGATGCAACGCTGTCAATTTTAGCATTACCAGTAGGTCAGGTTGAAGGTACCTGGATGATTGATTGCTGAAAATTGGCTTTACCGAGTAGGTCAGGTTGAACGTACTTGATGATTGATTGCCGGAAATTGACGAGGAAGCAGTTGCCGGGAAATCCCAAATCCTAGACTCATGGATGGCCATGCTTCATGTGATCAATGGGCTGACAACTCACAGACTAGTCTTAAAGATAAGTCTGTCTAGTAAATAAGGCTCGCCATATTTTTACCCTCTTCACGTTTTTTTACCTCTTGATACAAGTTCTAATGTATACATATGAGAGTTATCTTAATTAAATCAAATAAATTGAAATATTATTTTTAAAATTTTATAAAATTCGTAAAGTTTTATGCATTAAATATATGCAATTTGTTATAAGATTTTTAAAATGATGACAATGTATGAATAGTAATATTTTATTTAAACATGGATGATTTTGACATTAAATATTTTACATACTTTATTTTTAATAATATTTTTTCCATTTATAAGAAACATGTTTAAATGTATCAACGATCATAAAGCCCTTTATTACTTTTTAAACAAAAAGACAAGGATACTAACATTATGAACTTTGAACTTTTTGAGGTAGATTCGATAATTTGACATTAAATATTTTACATGCTTTGTTTTTAATTATAAAATAAGTTTCTTATTTATAAGAAACGTGTTTGAATGTCTTAATGACTAAACCCCTTTATTATTAAAACTAGCAATGCAGCATTGAAAGTAAAAATAAATAAACAACGAGTTGAAGTGAATTTAATGACACAAATGAAATAAACTTGAAAGTGAATTTAATGACACAAATGAAATAAACTTGAAAGTGAATTCAATGATAATAAAAGTATAAATAAAATATGAATAAAAGAAAAATACAATATATAATTAAAAAAATAGAAGGAAAAAAACTTGAAAGTCTAAACATTGTTGCCATTTTGGAGGTAATGGAGACTCAATGTGAAGCTCAATGCCATTACTTAACCGTTTCAATTTTTATCCACTGATACCAATGTAATCACCATGTTTAGAATTGCTTGAATTCCAATTCCATTTTCTCTTCCTAGATACGTCTCCAAACATCTTCTTATATTTTACAAGCCTCTAGTACTGAACCTTGAAAAAATATAAGGTTTCAAGGTGTCGAGTTGGGTTTAGGTTTAAAGGAAAACGACCACATGCTGAGGAGAGAAAATCTAGATCGATATAAGCTACAAATTCATGGGAGAATGTTGAAAGACACTCATATTATCTATAGAAACGTTGGTGAAAGTTCGAGGTATATATTAATTCTGGGAGAGACATCTATACTCAATGTGATTGAATACTGCAAAATTTCTCTTAAAGCTGGGAGCCAATATTAAAAGCCTTGGACATTTCTATGCATATTAAATTGCTTATACAATAACTTCATAATGTTTCATAGCACCCAAGTGATGGAAACAAAATGAGAAGTCAGCCGGAGTACAAACGTATGGTATTTGCATTGGTTAGGGTCTTAATTGAAAGCATTGAGAGCATGTAAGAGGAATGAACGTGGAAGGATTGTAAGAGATATCGTAGGTAAGAAATGACTGTGAAGCTCATCTTTCTTTTACTACTACCCCCTGAATTTACACACCTTCATAAAGGCATTCAATCAATACCCACCTTCAACACGTAAGTTTCCCTTAAATTTCTTCATGGTGTGGGCTACCTAGGGTCTGTTATCAATGCCTAATAAACTGCCATCTTCTTTCAGTTAATCCATATGTAAGATATAATGATTTGCATGTATGATATTTTCTCTTATCTGCCCTTCATAAATTGTAGTCAAGGTTGTATTGATAGCTTGGCTTTGCCAGCTTTTATTACACCTTGTTATGTCTTACCTATATTCGTTATTAAGGGATAGTAAATTATGCCATATCACCACCCATACATGTCATTATGTACATCAATTCTCGGAATTCCAACTTTCTCTTTAACTCCAACCATTTATTACAATTGTTGATACATAGGAAAATAAAAATCGATACCAAGGACAATGAAAGAGACATGAAGGTGGATTCAATGACAACAAAAAAACCATGAATAAAAGAAAAACTTAATATGTAATTAAGAAAAAAAATAGAAGAAGGAAAGAAACATGACGGTCTAAACATTGTTGCCATTCTAGAGGTAGTGGAGACTCAACATGAAACTCAATACCGATACTTAACAGTTTCAATTTCTGTCCACCAACACCAATCTCATCACCATGTTTAGAATTGGCTAAAATCCAATTCCATTTTCTCTTCCTAGATACATCTTCAAACATCTTCTTAGATCCTACAAGACTATGTCAAATATTTGCAAGACAATCTTCTTGACCAAATTGAGGTATTCCATTCCAAGAGCTACTTCATATTTTCAAATCTTCAAAATGCTTTCCAAACTTGTGTTACGGAACACAAAGATATCAAAGTAAATAAAAGTTAGAACATACATTGATCCCCTGCATCTAGAACATACTATACAAATGCATTCAATGCATAGGAAATCATTGATAGCTATTTTCTTAATTATTGTTAGTTATTTTCTTGATCACCATTTAAGATCTCACATTGTGACATGCATGCAGAACCTAAAGGAAAATAGGGCAAATGCCATAGCAATTGTTTGAAAACAAAAAGCATGTCAATTCTGTTTCTTGTGCTAGGGAAACTCACAAAAGTTACAGACCATGCTTGGAGCATTTTTCAAAGAAAAATGTTCATAACCTAAATCTATATGTTTTGCTATGAAAAAAATCCCTTCAGCCCAATAAATCATCCCAAAAAGCAATCACACCAGCAATTTTTGCAACAAATTAAGTATATACACTTTTCAAAATATGTTTGAGAAACCTGACTTTTTCCATCATAAGAGAGAGAGTGAGTTTATACATACTCATCTTTGGTTGAAGATGATGGCGATCTCATATACCTTCTTTTATTGATTTTTGGAATTGGTTGGAAACCTCAAATTCACCTCATCTTCCATTGCTAACTAACTTTACATATAATTGAAAAAAAAAGGAAAACAAAATTAAGAAAATACAATAGATCATTAAAACAAGAGAAATAGATGCAAAGCAGCTAATCCGTGCTTTAGAATTATATAAATATTTTGTCTAATAAATATAATAAAACATTGTATTCAATAGAATGGATGTATTAATTTAAAATTTAAAAATAGATGAAAGAATGGGCACCAATTACTCCTTGGTACCCCTTTTTAATCAAATTTGTCATGTTATTAGAGCCTATCACTTTAGATGGTTTCCCTAAAATACCTTTTAGTTAAATTTCCTTTCCCTAAGGAGATTATCATGAAAATATCCTAAAAATTAAGATCCATTGGTCCCAATTATTGTATCCATTGGACCCCTAATACGACATCAACACCACCCACTTGGATTGCAATCATCATGACTGTCCAATAAATATTTCCCCATAATAAGATTAATATTGTGGCACTTCCTGGAAAATTTATGATACCTCCATATACAATCATTACTTGAAACTCCAATGTTGGATATATAAATCAATTCAGAATTTTGGATTATTTTAATTAATGAATTGATGGATACTATCATAATCAATCAACATTGTTACCATTTTATTTTTGTTATATCCTTCTATCTGGAAAGTTTGAGGAGTGTTAATAATGGTCAATTCATGGCAAGATATGGTTGGAGTAGTATCTTCTAATTCTACCTCTTGAGATTGCTCCAATTATGGATCTTCTTTTTCTTTACAATCTATGTAAACTAATTTCTTCTCATCGCACTTATACTCCTTACTATACTTTCTATCATAATTGAAACATAATCCTTTTTCTATTCTTTCCTCCACTTGATTACGAGTCAACCTATGCAGGCTAAGTAAACTAATTTCTTCCTCTTATTCCTCTTTACAATCGATGTAGACTAATTTCATCTCATTGAACTTATACCCCCTTACTATACTTTGTATCATAATTGAAACATAGTCCCTTTCTCTTGTCTCCTCCACTTGCTAAGGAGTCAACCTTGTAGGCTAAGTGAGGTTGGACAAAAAACATTTCTCTCTATGGGTGTTATTGACAGCCCTTCCATTAGTCATATTTTTACTTTCAACTTTCTTTGTCAAACTAAAATAATTCTTCAATTATTTAGGTTAAAAGAGACATAACTCATGTTGATTACTCTCCTTTGAATTGCTCATAAAGAGATCCAACAAACTATCCTCATAAGTATTCTTCACTCTAAGCATCATCCCCATAAATATTTTTCACTCTAAGAAACAACTTTTGATATTTCTTAATGTGATCTGTAATTCGACCTCTTTGTCTGAGATTTATCAATTGGATAAAGAATTAATTTCTTTTAATATCCCCATAATGTGTTAACAATTCTTACATAAATACAGACAAAGAGACAATAGGGTGCTTTTTACAATCACAAAGGCATTGTTACCACACAAATTTATAAGGTTCTAGATACAAGGATGTAATAGTTATATTTTATAAATTCGAAACTTGGTATATATCGAAGAATTGCTCCATTTGGAATATCCATGACATGGGATCATTACCATCATACTTATTTATATATATCTTGGGAATGAAATTGTTCTTGGGTCCCAAGTTGAACCCACGATTATGTGGATCTTGGATTAATGAATGGTCAGGTGTTTGTTCTTGGGCTCTCTAAGTAAGAAAGATTTTTACCCGAAGGTGAATGGGACTTCACCATATTTTTGTCCTTATCCTCTTCTTAAGGATTTTACTTTTGGGTAAGTAGGCCACTTATATCCTTCACAAGTTTCCCCTCATGTATTCAAGGTTCTTTTGGATATCCCCATTGAATGTTCAGAATTCAACTTAGATATATCCTTTGAATGTTTGGAACTAATCTATATTTACCATATTCATGAGGACCATCTTTCTAAGCATTGTATTCTCAATGTTCACCACTCTTTTGGTAAGCTTGGACAACCAAATTCCACATCGACATGCTCATATATTGTCGGGGATGATCCTTTAGAAGGTTTAGTAGGCGTAGAATTTTTTGCTACACCTCTTTCTATGTGAGCCCACTAATTCATCTCTATTATTTGTGTATTACAAATTTTTAATAACCCTAAACCATACAATTACATTTAAGATTGTAACTGATTAATAAAAACAATACTAATATAATAATAATAATATAATTTCACAATATCCCAAGCTTAATATCCTATGATTTGAATTTAATCGAAAACCAACCATACTTGTGGAAAAATTGTTTTTGATAATGATAAAAGTGTGAACACAATCTGCAAATAAGATTAGCTGGAATTTATACTTATGATCATGTGTGGGCCATTTAATATAGATTTGCATAGGCACGAGGAACTTTCATTACAAAACATATCTCATTACTAAATAATCTTTATAGAGTTTTTATGTAATGTATTTCTTGCAAAAATATATATATTCCACTAATCGTAATGACAAGATTTTTTATGCTTAAAGTTTGTCATTTGAACATTGGCTAAATCTCTATGTAATTTAGTGCAGGAAGAAAATTCACCATACGAATGGAATATTAGTGTCATGAAATGTGTCATGACGTTTTTCTCTTAAGAAGACACTTTAGTTGGCATCAAAGGATCTTTAATTTAGTTGCGCATTTAAGCCATCAAATAGATGCTAGACACAAGGAAAATCTACAATTACATATAAACAAAGTTAGCAAATGGATTTGTTGTAGATGTTCTCTAACTTAACACAACAATCGTGGTTGAACACTATCCACCCTTAAATGGATTTGTTGTAAATGTTCTCTAACTTCACACAACAAACGTGGATGAACACTATCCACCCTTCAATAATTTTTCTAGGGGTGGTGTATACATCCTTAGATCTAAATTTTATGCAACATTTAATGCTCTATCATAGGGTAGATAGTGTTTTCCACAAACATGGATTACAACATGTTTGCAAATTCATATGTCGATGTGTCATGGAATCTATGGAAGTATATATTGCGATAACTATATACACAATTTTTTCATAAAATCAAAAGGTTAATATCCATATAAAATTATTCATTCAATATGAACAGATGCTTTGGGGAAATCCCAACTACTAATGCACAGTTATTATATTCTTACAGTAGGGTGAAGGCCCAATGAATTGTCATGTTATACTTAGGGATCTTGACCTTGTATCGCATACTTTTGGTTATGTTTGAGGCATGGACCTATTCATCTTTATTGCAGAAATGGAGCCTTGGGATGGACAAACCTCAAAGACAATGATGATTTGGTGTGATTCAAGCTGTGGTGGTGTGTCTTTGTGTTGTGGATTCATTCAATTATGGAGTGAAGGTGTATATTTCTTTGCACATAATGTATAATGTTATAAATATATTATAGGAAATCAAATTTACATTGTTGTATAATGTTATAAATATATATTATAGGAAATCAAATTTACATTGTTATAAATATATAGTATAGGTGGCTTTCAAGGGGTAGGTAGTGGAGTACACAAATTTATCAAGGGTGGATATGAATTTCCATCTTCATCTCTAAACAATACATGCTATAGGATGAAGAGCATCTTCATCTCTAAACAATATATGATATAGGATGAAGAGCATTTGTGGTGTACACACATGCATTCTATGAATCATCCCCACCACACCAAATTATTAGTTACACATATTTCCACCCAAAAACATGAGGTAGGGGTAAGGAAGGTTTGCATTTATATGCTTCACCCTAAGAGGAAGGGTAGTGGAGATTAAAGTGCACCACACCAAATTATTAGTTACACATATTTCCACCCAAAAACATGAGGTAGGGGTAAGGAAGTTTTGCATTTATATGCTTCACCCTAAGAGGAAGGGTAGTGGAGATTAAAGTGTGAATTTGTGTTTTACATACAAATGAAAACCGAGGAGAAACCTCACGTGAAGTATTACATGCACACCTCATGCTTCAAGTGTGAGAATGAGGGGTTTTGAGGGAGGTGAAGTTATGTATATGTTTTGTACATATAACTGCATGGCAAGGAATTACTCATGTGTCCATCATAATATCATCATTTTCATTGTACAAACCATTTCACAGCTTTACCTTTATGAGGGTGGTGATAGGTGGGTGATAGTGTGCATTTTTTTCATACCCACAAGTTCACACCTTCCATCTACCTACAATTGCATGCCTTTCATCCCCTTGAAATGGGTGGATTAAGGAGGGGTAATGGGATAAAGGTGTGTTTATGTGTTGAGGTGGTAGGAGGTGAAGGTGTGCATTAAAACTTGACATCAATCATACACATGCACACCTTCACCCCCCTCGGAGGGATGGATCAAGGGAGTGAAATTGACTATTTATGCTAAGATGGTGGTGCTTGAAGTTGTGCATTAAAAATTGACATCAAACACACATTAGAGGAAATTTCAACTCAAAATGGGCCTCCTAAGGAAAATTAATAAAATAATAGTTAAAATAATAAAATAATATTTATTAATTTTGGAGGAAAAAAAGAAAAAAACTACTTTTTGTTTGTATTTTAGACATATCTCTTTGTGTTTTTACTCAAATTTCGATCAGGAGAGCTTGTTGACATCATCATCACTTTTTTCAGGTATTTCTTGTTTTTGGGGTAGTGGGGCCTATAAAAAGTATGCCGAGTGGGTGCTCGCTGGATGCGGAATAATTCCGCATCCAACGAGCTCTCCCGATCAAAATTTGAGTAAAAACACAAGGAGATATGTCGAAAATATGAACAAAAAAAGTAGGTTTTTTTATGATACCTATCCCCAAATTTATATTAAAAATTGTTTAAGAGGTGCCCCCTTTTTTAATTTTAAATCATTTTGATTGGCTGATACATGATGACATGGAATTTGTATTATTTTTGGAAGGCCCGTTTTAAATTGAAATTTCCTCTAATGCAAATGTGCACCTTCAACCCACCACCCTGGTGAAGATGGGGGTTGAATGTGTACATTAAAACTTGACATCAAGTACACAAATACACATTTGCACTATAACTAGCATAGATCCAAATCCTATGCTCTATCAAGCGCCCAGAGGGATCAAATCAAATCTCTCGAGGTGCAAACCTCTTCTTAAGTATTGCACTTAGCTTTGGTGTCTCCTATATATAGCCATTGCTTTGATTCAAACCAAAAGACACATCTTTTATTTAAGGTTGACATATAAAAATTTTATTATTAATATTTAATATTATTTATGGCCAACATATAATATTTTTTATTATTTTCTATTTTATTAGGAACGAACATTACAACATATCCCCCATACATGGTTTTAAAACCATGTGCAAGGCCCTCCAAAAACCATGGGTTTTATAGGAGACCTTACACGTGGTCTTAAAACCATTTGCAATGCCCCCCTAAACCATTTACAATAAAACCATGGGTTGTTTAGGAGGCCTTGCACATGGTTTTAAAACCATTTGCAAGGCCCTCCTAAACCATGTACAATAAAACCGTGGGTTGTTTAGGAGGCATTGCACATGGTTTTAAAATCATTTGCAAAGGCAACATTTTTTGTGGATAATTCATTTTTTTATTTTTTATTATTTTGTTAGGTAGGAACATTACAACATCTCCTCCATATTGTGTTGTTTTTTTTACCGACATTTTTTTTGGGTGGATAATTAAAGGAGGATAATTAGATTTTTAATTTTTTGTTGTTTTGTTAGGTAGGAACATTACAACTTCTCCCCCATATTAGGTTGTTTTATCTTCAACTAGAACATCAATACCACATGTACCATATCCATTATTCTCATGATATTTGAAATCATCCTCTCGTATATATATATCCAAGAGAAACACTCATAATTTGCACACCATCTGATTTTAAAGAAAACTCAAAATTTGATGATGGTTCCAGTGTGTCTATAACAAAGAGTTTATTAGAACAAATATCCTCTTATTAGTCCCTTCCCTCGGGCTAGCAGGAACTCTATGAATCGGATTGTCGCTATTTTGATTACTCTGCACAAAAACCAAAACAAGTTTTAATCAAATATCCTAATTTTTCTATGCCACGATGTTTATTCAAACGATAAAAAAATGTATTCAACCAATACACAATTTTGAGGCGTTATTTGGCCTCATATTGAGGCCATTTTCACTTTCTGTAACAACATTGAGATATATAATAGCTTTTTCACTTTAAGTTAATGCTATCTCCATTATGACATTAGTTAGCAAACACAAAATGTTAGTAGCTCTGTCGCTTATAGTTTTAAGTGGGGACTACATGCCCAATCATTTGTTTCCATCATTCTCTCACCTCCACCTATTCGCTTACAACTTGAAAGCCTTCAACACATGCACCATTTGCACCATCTAGAGCCTTGCATGTCAGCCAAAACAATCTCTACTTATCAAAAAAAATTGTTGCTTCCTCTCTTGTTGATACTACTTGAATCCTTGGAGTTGTGCATTTTCTTACTCCAGCTACAACAATATCAAAGGCCATTCTCAAAGGCCAAGCAAGGAAAGGCCACTTATATTTCTTTTAGAGATAATTCTATGCATCTGAATCCAACATGAAGCAATTCCTTCAGAACAATTGAATGAAGTTCCTCCCATGCTAGCAGAGAAATAGAGTTCATGGCTGAAACAACATGAAGAAATCCCTTCCACATATAAGCTGAGGAAGAACCTACGAATTGAGAGCCAGAGGGAGAGCATCATGTAAGTTCTTCGAAATGTTGAATTAAGATTTAAAATGATCCTAATTACCACATACTTACATAATAATGGAAAAGGAATTCCACCAAGAAAGTACGGAGCATGATATTGAGTTTTACCTCAATGAAACAAAAGGTAAAGAATCCCTTTACAATTTACAAAATTCTTCTTGCAATTTAAAAGATTATTATATTTTTATAATCTACAAAGAAATTATAACCAAATATATTTACCTTGTTCTACAATATTGATTTTAAATGATGTTGAGCATTTACCTTTTCACTGAGGGTGTCCGTCCTGAATGAAGAGGATATGATTGTAAACATTGTTAGAAACCTCAGCAATATGTGTATGTCTCTTATCCAAATATCCAGTGTCCTTCCTGAGAACAACTCTCTGCAAATGCCTTCTACCTATTACCAGTCCTTGTCTAGCATAAAACCTATGAAAACACGCCCATTGTTCAATTGAAGGCTCCCCTATCATTAAAGATTGAAGAGCACTTGTTGCTCCAGAGTTTTAGAAATAACACCTTTCCTCTGACGATTTGATGTTGGTAAAAGGGGGTTTTATACTTGCTCCTCATATGGATTTTCTTCCTATCTAAACACGTTGGGCACTCTATCCAATACACATCAATATTTTGTATCATAAAGATTTTCATGAAATGAAGTTATCTTCTTTCGAAAACATATTTGGAATGAGCATGAAGGAAACTACCTTTTCAATAGTCTGAGTTTTCTATACACTCGAATTTATGTTCCTATAATTTTTGTCTTTCTTGCTCATAGTCACTTGCTATTCAACTCATGTTGAATAATATGTAAGCATGAAAACAATCTAAATTCCACACTTCTAATGATAATGGTGTGATTATAATTTGTCATGAAAATATAAATAAAAAATCGAGGCCTCAGACTGGTCGAAGGGCGGGATCAACCTTTACTCATTAGTCTTAAGGAAGCCAAGAACATGACCTTCACAAGGACAAGCTTCCCATCCCTACAAAGTCGAGCACCATAAAACAAATCGAGACGCATGGCACCTAGACGATAGCTCATAGCATGGGCTTTCACGCATGGGCTCCATGTGTTTATCTTATTTTGTTTCTATGGAACATTGAAGTGGCATATATTTATTCAAATTTTAATATTTATATTTTATGGTGGGATGGTAAAATAACAACTAATTGAAGCAAGAGAGCAGGTTAAGTCCAATATTGTATTAATGGTCCCTCTGTTGAATCATTACAAAGAGTCTACACGCATTGCAAATTGTCTACACGCATCTATGTCAAACTTTCCCACTGTTGTTTTGGAAGCTCACTAAGAGTTGAGTAATATATAATCAATTATTCCATCAATTCATAGAGGCACCTAACATATCATCCACAAATTAATAATTTCCTTAAGCAACTTAATCACTTCCCTAAGTCTGGACACAAAGTGCGAGGTTGCATTATTTACCGTGTTTATGGATATTTGAGACCACTCTACGCGCTACTACTATATGATGTAACCTACCTTGGATCTAACCTTGGGCTCTAACTTGGAACAAACTAGAGCTCTCTCTGTTTTTCTTGTGAAAGCATGATATACTAGCAATTGCCCCAAGAAGGTGCAATAATACGCCGATAGGTAAAAAAGATCAAAAAGGGAACTAAAATCGAGTTGTTGTAGACTTGGTGATGTACATTGAGGAACTTCAAGATTCTAAATTTATAGTAAGTTGTAGCATTAGACAATATACTTCAAAAAATGCTTAAAACTTCAAAATTACATAGAGTATGCTCATTTTGAGCTACCTAGAATTGTATAGCAAGTGTGAGTTTTTGAAGTGTTCAAATATATTCAAATGCATAATGTAGTAAATCCGACAAAAAGAAAATCCATTCTTAGAAATCCAACATTAAATGTACAAATTTCAAACTAACCATTTCATTAGAATTGCACTCCAAGAGTAAGTTGGAACTCATCGAAAGAATAAGATATTGATTTAAGTTGTTGAATAGAGGTGGAAAAATGAATGGTCTATATGGATATCCTTCAACACAAAATAATAATTAACCAAAAAATCATTGATTCCTTTGAAGCACTATTAATAGTTCTAAACTAGGAACGCATCATTTTTCTAACTACAATAGAAAAAATATGAAGTTGTAGCATTCCTTTCAATTCCCGAGCTTCAATAATATAGCCTCAACTAAAGTGTTTCATTGAAGAAAAGGACTTCTACTACCTTATCTTCCTTTTAATTTTCCTTGCATCACTGTCACTTTCAATTTCACTCTCGGGATGAAAAGAAACATTGGTCTTTGTCCTTTTTATGTTTCTTGCACCTTCGTGTTCACTTCCACTTTCACTCTCAGAAGCAGAATAAATACTAGTATTTTTCTTTCTTCTTTTTTGCTCACTTTCTCTTTTAGTCTCACTCTCATGGATTTTATATGAAATAATAAACCTAAAGAATCTTCCTTTAGTCTTGTGGGAAAGAGAGTTCCAAGTCTTTCTAGATTTCAAATTTCATTAATATTGTTTACCAGGTCTTGTTCAAATGCTTTAATCTCATGAATTTAAAAATTAGAGCAAATGTTCTTATACAGAAAACATCCTATGCTAACATAGTTGGATAAATCATGATGTTAGGATTTTAATATGTTTTTAAGTCATTTATTTTCTTGGAGGGAAGTGAATGTTTCTCTCTGTTGGATACTGATTGTTGAGCATTGATGAATGAACTTAAGTTTATCATGTTCCTTGTAGGATTATAACAATACAACCCATAACAAAGGACTACAAGTTTGAAGGAAAAAATTATAAGTTGTTTAGAAAAGAAGTACACATTGGGGCTAAGTAGGGGATAAATTTCCAAAGATACTTGTAAAGTACTCACTAAACTACTATTTACGTAAGGGGAGATTGTAAGTAGCTAGTAAAACTTAATGAAATAAAAATCCCAAGCATCGCAGCCACTTTTTAGATTCATAGTTGTAGAATGTGTACCAAAAGAAGCAAATTGAATCTAAATATACATTATTATCTTAATTTGTGTAAAAAATTTTTTTACAAACAAATAGATATGGAGACCAATATTAAATATATCCTTGGTTTTAAAATGCAACCTCAAAATTTAAGATCAACAATTTAAGGATTATGGAAATAAGATTCCCTATTTTCCATGAGAATGAAAAGAAACAATTGAATAAAAAAAGGATTTACCCTCGACGAAAGTTTTGTTGGACTTTCTTCAAGTTGTAAATGGTTTGAATCATAACAACCAATCTCCTATAAGTTTGACTAGACCTTACCTTACAAGAGACCAACACAACATATCAACAAAGTAGGGTAAACCAAAACTTACCAATAAGAGAATTATCTTTGACAGCTCAATGTATAGTTTCTTTTCCTCCATCTTGAACATTTGTACGTACTTCTTCACCATTAAAAGTGTTTTTATGTTCCTTCTCATTATTTCTATCCTCTTTGGGATTTTCCTCACCTCCTAAGATGGAAACTCTTACGACATGTTTCCAAAAGTGTTTTCCTCCACTTTAGTAACATTGTAATCCTACCCAACCACAAAAATCATTGTAGCATAGGTTTTATTTCAAGTTCAACAGTGAGAAAGAACTAAACCTTACCATATCGTGCCTCACAATAAGTAATCTCCTTTTTATTTATTTGAGAGGATTTCTCTATTACCATGAGGAAGACAATTCATTATGTCCAATAATATTTAAGTTAAAGATTCCATGAGGAAGAGTTCCACTATTAGACATAATGATGAGCCAATTCTATCCATATAAGCTTAGTCTTAACACCTGCTTGAATGCCACTATTATATCATCTTTAACAGAATCCAAACTTGTATTTCAGTGACCTAGAATAATGACATTGCATAATGACCTACAAGTATTTAGTGAACCCATTAGGTCATCTTGGACTATCCTATACATAGATTTCATGCAGCAACCATTTGGATTCAAAGTTTTCTCACTACTCTTTCTTTGTCATTTAGGAGAAAAATAACCACAAGAAAATTCCTCCAATGCTCTTGTAGTCAAAGGGAAGATGCTTGTGCTTTTCGTACATACATTTTCCCTTTTTTTAAAGGGTTGAAAAATAGCTCGTGGGCTAAATTTTGCCCCTAAATTTTTTCTTGATTATGCCCACCATTTCTCTCAAGTTAAGAGGGATTACTCTTTCATTTACCAGTTTTATTATGGTTCCATTGTTACTAAGTCATTGTTTATTAAAAGACCCTTCAAGTTCATCATAGAATGATCTTGAAAGGAGGGCACACAAATATTTCTATCAATAAATTTTAAAATAGTAGAATATTTACAATTCACATATCATAAAAAACTTAGCAAATTGATTGACATTTGACTTACTAAAATTTCCAAGATGACTATGTACTCACTTCATATTTGTCATGTACACTTAAAGAAGAACATGTTCTAAATAAAATCCTAGTTAATTAGTGAATCATCACAACTACTTATATATTACTAATACTAAGTTCTAACATACTTAGAGATAAAATGTAAAAATATTATTATTTTATTCTAGTGTTGGTTTTTAAATAATATAACATTTTCTTGTAGTTAAACACTTTTTTCTACTAATACTACAAAGTACGGTACAAAATTGTAGTGGTAAATTCTTTCTTTAAAATAGAAGAATCACAAAAATTCAAGTCTAAATACCATGAAGATACTAACCCAATATACAACAAAATTGCAAGTCTAAATACCATATAGATAGTGACCCAATACACAACAATATTTCAAGTCTAAATACCATGTAGATAGTGACCCAATACACAACAACACCACTTGGTCACCAAAATACTACAAATATAAAGTGATAGGTACACCTAAAAAGGAATAACACCCATATAAGAGAAAAATGTAATATAATTTTAAGCGACAACTAACTTTTAATAGTGTCCCTCCTTCACCTCCCCTTTAGAGGATAAATACAGTAGTTCTAATGTATATCACATTTAGTGATATGATAATGTGGGGATGCCACATTGTTTATTTCTTTTACTTAACCAAATAGGATAGTTGAACTATGATAGCTTGGATTATGTATTGATTAATGATGCAGTATAATTGGAATTTCGATATTTGTATAGCTTAATACAATATGTTATTATCTTCCTTAGGTATCCACTGCTCATAATCTTTAGTTTGGGAAAAATATAAATGTTTTAAAGCTTGTAATAGATGAAAAAAAGGTTGTGCATTGGAAGAAGAGATAGTGGAGGGTGGTGCATTGTAAGAAGAGAAAATGGAGGGAGGTTCATTAGAGGCAATGGAGGGCGATGCAATGGAGGCATAGACAGCATGACAAAGCAATATATTAAAGTAAATGTAAATTAAATTCCCTTTTTGGAAACCCAACAATTTGTCATCGCTCCTGTGATAACGGCCGAAACACAAATATGAAGAATTTTTTTGGATAATATGAATGCATAAAATCATGAATTATGAAAAATTTGATTACAATGCAAAAGTCAGGTACAAACTATTAAGTAGTCAAATGAAGTAATAGGAATTCAATGTTGAATCAATTACAATGACACACTGCCTATATGGAGGTATAATAACTTATTTGTATTTTGTATTCATGGTTTAAAGGGCCTACACTGAATTTCCATGATTGAAGTTTCATCAAAATAATAAGTTTGTATAGAATAGTTCCAAATAATTTATTTCAGCTCATGGTCTAAAGGGTACTCTAGCATAAAGTTTTCATCAAGATACTAAGGTTATTCAACATAGTCCTTATACACTTACTTTTATAGCTTGGTAAAGTTGCGTTATGTATTTTTTTGCTCATAAAAACAAAATTGAAAAAAAATATAGATCTTTAGTGTTAACCTTAAGTGATTCAATTGGAATTACTATACCTTTTCCCCAAAACCTCACCAAAAATTATTAACAGTAATTCTATTGAGCCGCTGAGAGACAGACACTGAAGTGACCTGCAATTATTGAAAGCAACCTGAAGAACTGTTGCTTGTTCTGGTATAAAATCATAGGAGAAACAACTTGTTCATAAATGTGTAAGTTGTGGGGCTCTCAACATAAGTCGATGCAGTTGTACTATAGACATACTCCTATTCAGCCTTAGTTATTTTAGAGACTAGCATCGTGCCACCAATCTTTCAAGTGCATCAATATTTATTGGGCACTCTAAACATTCAAAACTTAGGCATTCTAATGTGGTAGTTGCTTCTGGAAAGCAATTCAACCAATCAACTCCACCATCGGTGATATCATCTTCATTCAAATCAAGTCATCTTAATTGTCTGCAAAAACAAACCTCATCAATTAAAAATTTTGTGCTTGAAAGGATGTCAATGCTATATCATTTGAAACAAAAGTTGCTTCATGAAAATCAACAGGTTACGCCTATTTACCTATAAAGTTGCCTCACTAAATAACTCTTTGGATAAATATAAAGCAAAAATATAGTTAAAACATCCAAAGCAGATGCCAAAAAATATTCATAGATAAAGTTCATTTTTCACAATTTTTCACTCATTTTCGAGTGAAAGAGAAAGGAAACTGTCCAAGTTTAGAAATAATCCTAGTTTATACACTTCTTATCAATGCAAATATAATCTCTGCCACGATTCCAAAAAATTATCAATAAAAACTTAGATTGTTCAAAAGTGGGATTTGTGAAAGTTTAAATCCCAAATAAAGGATAAGACTAGGATATTAATGCATATCATAGAAAAAAAAAATATTACCGGAGACTAGAGGTTGGGTTTGTATCACATCAGATCTGTGTTGCAATTGAGCATACTGACGTTAAATAACTGAAAGGTAATACCACTTTCTCTGTTGACTAGATGGAAGATGCAACTTCTTCCTCCATATATTGTTCATTATTTGGAAATGACCATGAGCATGTTTCAACATGCTATTCTGAGTCATTCTTGTCTGCCCGTTATTCATTACAGTTGTTATTATTTATCCTAGGAAATTTATTTTGCAAGGTTATGCTAACCATGGAGTATTAGCTTACAAAAGCACTTGGGAGAATGATTAAGTAATCATGTGGGTTGAGATCCCCTTTGTTTGGTAAGAACTTTTTCAATTATGCAAAAGATGACTAGTATTCTTATACAAAGAAGGTCACTTACATGGAGAATCATCACTTTCTCAGCATTTGGGCCAACAAATGCAGAATTTGTGTGTATGGGTCTTTCCTTAACTTATACATAACTCAATCAAGTAATACCATTCAGAATCCACCTTAGAGCAGAGTAGATCTTTCAAAAGCTTATGCAAAGCTCAGTTAGGTTATACCTTTTGAAACCGAGCCTAAGCAGACCTCACTCAGACAATACCTTTCAGAATGTTCCCTAAACAGAGCTCAGTCAAATAAGACTTTCAAGACCTTAGTTATACAGAGCTCAGATAAGACAAGACCATGAGTTTATCTGCCTAAACAGAGATAAGGTAAGACCTTTCAAGACCTTATTTGAGCAGAGCTCTACTAGGTAAGACCTTTCAAGACCTTAGTTATACAGAGCTCCATCAGATAAAATTTGCAGAAGCTTGCATATTCAGAGCTCCGTTAACAATACCTTTTAGGACCTTACCTACCAGAGCTTAGATAAGACAAGACCATGAGTTTATCTGCCTAAACAGAGATCAGGTAAGACCTTTCAAGACTTTATTTGAGCAGAGCTCTACTAAGTAAGACCTTTCAGCACCAGAAAAATCATCACACCAAATAAACATCTTTGATGGTGCTCCTTAATATACATAAATTTCATGATTGAATCACAGCCCAGGCTAGCAATTCAAAGACTACGCATCATTCACTCTCCTAGAGTACTCTGTTACCGTTCTATGCTCAGGTAGCATATTAGCAGACCAAAAGGGATAAGCATGTTAGCATAATTGAAATCAGCAAGAAGGGATCTGTCAACATTAAATGCCAACGACCATGGTCATACCATCCTTCAAATCCCTTCCAGTATTATGCATGTAGGTACACTTCCAAAAACAACACAGCCATAAGAAGCCCAGTTTATTTCAGCATATTTTAACTTTTCTGTGCTGATAACTCTTTTATAGAAGTATTGTACTTAAGAATGGAAATTAAGGAGACTACCCTTTAGTTCTGAAGATCTCATGTAAATGTTTTTATTCATTTTTAAATTCTAACAAGTAGAGATCAGATTGTAGAATCTTATAAGAATGGAATTTCTAAAACTTGAAATGCATCCATCAGATCATAAGTACCCGACTCAGCTCAGTGAAAAACTTGGTTTGGGAAAAGATGCAAGAGTTTAACTTGGCTCAGTAAATTCTTGGCTAGTACAAAAACTATTTTTAAAACACCCATCAAACTTGGGAAAAACTCGTTGACCTGGTCAATGACCTGCAAATGCTCATGGATTAAACCTGAGTTGGCAAGTTTGACTTGTTGGCAATTCAAATTACTTGTTTGGATGCTGAGTCAGGTTTTATCCATGAGTCCAGTAACTATACTTCAGACCCTGCCTTCTGCTCAATGATCTTGTCAAATCCATCATGCTGTGTGGCTTAGCAGCTTCTGAACATGACCACTGTTTTGAGCATTGAAACCAATATAATAGTAAAAACCAACACTGTGAATAATGAGGAGCAATAAGATTATAGTCCCCCAGGCTACCTTTCTAGTGTATACTCTGTATCACTGGTAGTTAAAGGCCATGCATGGACCACTACTACATTTCAACCAAAAATCCAACGGCCTTATTGTCGGATTTTCGACACTTCCCTGTCGCATGTACGACACTATGATTTTTTTTAAGCGTTGGTGGTTTAACGTCGGTTATCCGACATCTTTCACATCTGCCGGTTAAGCGACACCTCAGGTTACTGTCGGTTAAATATAAACCGTCGGTTATCCGACATATAATTCATAGTAAACTTTAAGCGTAAGCGTCGATTAAGCGACAGTGGAGAAAACGTAAACGTCGGTTATGCAACAGCATGGCCGTCGACGAAAGCGACGATAATCAATTTTTTTTTAAAATAACCTTCGGTTAAGCGACGGATATAAAATGTAATCGTCGGTTAAGCGACAGAAGGGACGTCGGTTAAGCGACGGTAGATAATTTTTTTTTTTTTAAATAACCTTCATGCCGTCGGTAACGCGACAGAAGGGACGTCGGTTAAGCGACGGATATAAAATGTAAGCATCGGTTAAGCGACCAAAGGGACGTCGGTTACGCGACGGTTATAAAATGCACTCGTCGGTTAAGCGACAGAAGGGACGTCGGTTAAGCGACGATAGATAATTTTTTTTTATTTTAAATAATCTTCATTCCGTCGGTTAAGCGACGACCATAACTGTTTTTAAAAAAAAATACAAATGAATTCTCTGTACTGCATTGATTAAATGAGAGATGCAAGTGGGCTATGCCTTCTTTAACATCATTGAAGCGATGTTGTTCTAACATTGACAGAACTTGATAGAGAAACACATATGAGATCAATCATTTGAATACATTATATTACAATTCTAGCACTTGATTAACCAAGGAACAAATATGCCCAAGAAAATTTACCTGTCCCATGAGTTCTTCATGTATTGTGAGACCAACACCACCAAGTCTTTCAACACTTGCACTAAGCTCATCTAGCTCTTGATCTTGTTCTCTGGTCATCAGGAAAAGCAAGTTAAGACGCTACCAGATTCTATGCTATTCAAGAAAAGCAGACAGGTGTTATTTCTCAAGCATAGGTGTCTAGACTCTAGAACACTATTTATAATAATAAAAAATACATTGAAAAGCAATGTTCAATGACAGACATTTGATCATCCTTTTAATAACAGAATAGCAAATACATATCTTGGCAGAGCAAGCAAAATTCCGAAAAAAGGATAATTGTCATTGATGGCTTTGAAGTGCAGGAAATACCAGCAAAAAATAAACTTACTTTATGAGAAGAACTTGTCTGTCTGTTTCTGTCGTAAGAAATTCGTCATTATTTGAGGTTGTAGCTCGATTTGGTTTTGCACCCAGATGATCATCTGGTAACCTTAGAAGTTCCCGGCGCATGCCATTCATACTGATATTAGCTGATTGGTTCTGCTCAGAAGATTTCTCCATACCCATTTGCACAGCTTTGCTCAATGTCTCCATCTAAAAGTACATTCAACATATATGTTAATAATTTAATATGTATATTTAGCAGCCTTAGATGCAAGGGCATACATGTCAAATAGATATATACTTTTGGATCCCCTTGCTATTATAATTACACAGAAAACATTTCTCCACTGCAGAACTCTGTCAGATGAGGAAACTAAACAAGATACTTTATGAAAAATCTTAGCTAAAATCTCCATTAAAAATAAAAATTATTGATAAAGAAAGACCTGATTTCGAGTTGAACCAGTCCATCTCTTGCGCTTCGCAAGTTCAATTTCATCAATGCCAAACCGTGCTGGATCCCATTCTGCCACTGCAATGGCCCTTCCAAGCTCATCTACCTTCCCACCAAAAACCCAGCTCCTCAGCAAATGAAGTTTAAACAAATTAAGGTCAACAAAAATCCATCTTTTGAAGAAATCTGCAATTTAGCAAATACTCGTCTCAAACAGTTGGCAAACAAAAATAACCATGGATTCAGACCATAAAGCACTGTGTATATGCAATCCCCCCACAAAAATCAAGACACTTTCAATTATGAGTGAAGACTTAAACAGACACCCTTAGGCCAGAATAAATCTACTCACCACAAATAAGAATCTTTAATTCAATCCCTTCTACTAATCCATGGTGAAGACTTCAGTATAGGCAGGAGCTTCAAATGTACATTTCGTGGTTATCTTGCATGCAGGTAGGTAGCAAGTAAAATATTGCAAATACACCTAAACAGACACATTACCTGCCATTCAATGCTTTCACATCCTGCAAGCAACTCTTTTGTAAGACGAATCCTTTCCCCTAAACTTGGAAAGAGTTGCTCCCATCTTCTGAATGTAGAATGTAATTTATTCACCTTTTGACACATGCAAGTTTATTAATTTCAACAGCAAGAATTGGAATATAAAAAACTCAACCTTTCACCTCAAATACATTGAAAACGAGCTTTGAAAGTGCAGAAATACTTGAGCTTAGATGTATTACAACCAAAAAGATACAATGAATGGAAAAGTGAGTGCTGGAAAATGTTGTAGGTAAGAAACAATCAAAACCCAATAACTTAAAAATGCAAGAATAACACCAAACACCCCTAAAGCACCATGGAATTAAAAAAGAAGGCCAGATAACAGCCTAAGCCAGATATAAGGGCAAAATTACACTAAAAACAGATATAATGGTATAACTTACTTACAACAGCCAGGAACACTCTTTTACCCAACAAAATATTGTTAGAATTTGTCAAGCAGAGAAGAAATTCTGCTTCGTATTTCTCATTAGAAGAAATGTGAGACCTTGAACTAATTTTTATGGAAGAAGTCTAAAATGCGACAATTTTGACTTCCCGGCGAGGTTTTGGTCGGAATCCAACGATGTTTTTTTAAGAAATCCGAATTTTGTGCGGTTCAAATAGTGATTCTGAATTCATAAATGGATTCAGTGTCCTCAGAAAACCCAGGACTCCCATACTCTGGGAATTTAAACACTTTTATCACACCCACTAAAACTCTTCGATAACATCTCCCTCTCATAGGTACTAATCTTCTCCATACACAAATAGGAAGACTTCAGTTGTACAACTCAGATACCATGTTAAATTTTCAGCACATGGTAAGCAGATCTGCACTCATAAAACAAAACCTTGCAGCTAGGAACCTGAAATTGATTAAACTTCAATCAAAACTGCAGATATAAGAGCACTAGATCTACAAATACAAAAATCTGAAAAGAGGAGAACAAGATTATTCAGCAGCAATCAACCACACATAATTACCTATCATATTGAAGAAAAGATTACAACTTCAACTAGCTAACACATTGGCCTGAAACTCAAACTCTCTAGCCAAGAGAGTGAAGCATCCTCCTCTTTTATAGAACAAGAGAAGAGAGGTACAATGGATCTAGAGACATCTATAGAAGCACCTTCCTTGAAGGGGTCAAACCCTAACCCTAATGCACCTTGGATAGTGTGCCCTCATGCATGGATAAGTTTACTGGAATAGAACACCCACTTAGGTGAAGAGAATGCATACAGGCATGCATCCTACTTACCTTGGGAACTGCACCCTCCCAAAATAGGCAAACTCTTCATGCAACACGCCTTACCAACGTTGGAATCCGCACCCTTCCAATGTAGCTCATGCATGCACCTCCCTGCATTGGGATCTGCAGCTTCCTAATCTGGAACATGCATGCATGTGCCTCACCTTTGCCTACCAAAGACTAATGCACCGTCATTAATGTGCCTTCCTCATCAACAGAAAAACAATTCTGCACAAGAACCTAGGCTAGAATTGATCTACTGATCATGCTGCTGCTGAAGGAGAACAACTCTGAGAAACATGGAAACTAACAATTTACACTATATATATCCCCACAATTTATTAGATTAAAATCTCAGCATGTATGGTAAGACTTTGGAAAGAAAATATGTTGTCACTAAATTAGGAAGGGTCTCAAGTTTCAACCCATTTGAAGAGGCATATTGTCAATACACATTGTTGAAATTCTGCAGAGTAAGACAGTAAGCAACCCGAATAACATATAAATTAATAAATTACTGGTCCAAGGGTGCCAATATTGCAAAAGGTATTGCTCAAATACCTCAGTTATATTACAATTTCTGGGACCAATTAACACAATCTTGCAGAGTTCCTCACTGCTAAAAAAGTTGACTAAATGCAATTGTATTTGATCATTCTTGTTGACAACTTCTTCCACTCAAAAATTTCATTTCCATGCAGGATGGGTCAATTATACACCAGCATGTTATTTTGGAACTGGGCCTTGGACTAAATGACAATCTTCTGTGCTGTTAATGGGGCTTATGTCTCTGCTTATTGCCTGTGTTGCGGAACTTTCAGCCAGTGAAGGCTCGCTACTGGTTGAACAACCAAGATTTACTTCCAAATGTTCCACTGGTGCCTTAACTACATCAGTGCGAATACCAATATCTGTTGCATATCTGTTTAAACAATAAAGTCCAGCCGTCACTGTAGCCACACCTGGACCACCGAAAAGGAGACCAAAGGGAGAGGAGAGAATAGCAGCAACAGGAACACCAATTATTGATAATGCTTGCCCACTTCTTCCTAGGCCACGTTTTTCAACCGACAACCCTATCTTGCAAAACATTGCAAAGTCCTCACAATTGTTCTCAAATATATCATAGTTTCCAAACCCATTTTGAAGGAGGTGCATTGCAAGATGAATCACTGTTTCTGGGGGATCTGATTCTGCAAGAATGCATGTCCCTCCACGGGCTTTAGTAAGAAATAAAGCGTGACTAACACCATACTCATATCGATACAGATGCCCTCCAGCAAGAAAGCAATCTAAACAAGAAAGGGTCACTCCACTATTTTCCCTTTCAAAGCCACAGTCAAGACATATGAGAGATCGAGTTGGTGTTGAACTAGAGACAAACACATCAAGAATGGTCCGAGTTTCGAGTTCTTGGCCTGGTCCTCTTGTAAAATGGACCACTTTGTTACCCTCGACATAAACCCCTGCATAACAACACAGGAAACGCATAAAATTTGTGTTATGAACTAAATTGGAGAGACGTACAAAATCCATGTACACTGATTGCAAAACAGACAAACAAAGTCACTCAAAACATATATTGTGCTGGACAAGAATATAAACTTCACGACATGAAAATCAGCATCAAAGTTCAAAACTCACAAAACTCGAGGCCTGATAAGGTCGATCAGATATTTATTTAAATACAAATGATATACAAATTTCAATGGGAAGTGGCATTCATGTAAAGAGAAAAAATAAAGATTATGGACAACTAAACATAGCCCAAACATTTTAAGAAAAAAACCAAGTAGTATCTCCAACCTATGGTGAAAAGAAAGGCATCCTTGCTGTATCTTCCAAAAACAGACCCAAGGGGACCACAGGTATTTCCTAAAGGCTAATCCTCGTAAGGGGCTGATAGTCCTCATTGTACTGAGTAACTACTCACGGCTATGCGTTAGAGCTTGGATATGAACAAGTGAACAAGAAATGCTAGTCAAAGTGGAAATGATTCTAGTTTAGACAAGGTGGAATTGATTCTAATTTCTCACCATATATATTTGGAGTCGTTCTGATTCCCACCCAATTCTGGGAGGAATCTGGAAATTCCAAAATACAGATCTGTGAAATGTGTTCTGCAAGATTCTCATTTCTAGGCCTTGAATTGGTTGCTTGCTAGTTGCTGATTAATTCATGTAGTTTCAGAGACGAAAGTTTGTTCTCTTATTGTACTCCATTTTAGTAATCAAACAAATAAGCTGCCTTGAGGCTAGTTCCACATAAAAGGGAGATCACCTTTTGAAGAAGTAAAGCACGAGAGGGTTATGATAAAAATAGAAAGCCATACTTGCATACCATCGTTGCCTTCTTATTGAATAGTTTTTGAATATTATCGTTCCTCCATGACAGTAATACCAGAAGAGTACAAATATAGGAACAACTATTGAATATCTAGCACCATACCTCTATCCCCAAGACTGTTAAGTGCTCTATGTTACCCCCCATATTGCATGGGTGTCCAATGGTAAACTTTATTACAAATTCAGTGAAGATGACAGGTTTATGAGTCCATGAATAGCCTGGGCTCCTTGATAGTATACTTCATGGGATGAATCAGATCATTCCAGGCAGCTTCACTGAGGGTTACAGAATTTTTGGGCGCTGTTAAGGGTTTTGATGATGAATACACAGGTCATTTCCTCATGAACGCCCTAGTGTTTTGACTTGGTTTTCCAGCTGCAAACATCTTTGAAGATTGTTTTCTTTTCCAAGATTATTGTACTTTCACAGACAGCAAAGTACTGTTCCCTTTCTGATCCATTTGCAGTGACATGAAACTTATGATGAAGTTTTCCAACTCATTGCGAAATCATAACAGAGTTAGCACCTGGGTGTGTGGTTTGAACTTGGCACTAATGTGGATTCTCGGAGTTTTGTTTCTATGTTTCCAGCAAAAGCATTTTAGAGGCCTATTTGTTGATCTGACAGCAAGCCATGTCATGAAAATCTCAGGGCAGGGTCCTCGTTGTTTTCTGGCCAGATCTAGAGAGAATGAACAGCACGTGACAGAAAATGGCCAATGGGACTGGAAAAAAGTACATGAATCCAATTTTACAGGAGAAAAGTACAGGCCTGCCTGCGGCAGCATACTGAATCACATTAAAAATAAAAACTAGGAAAAATGACTCTGGAACCAACTTTTCAGCAGGATCAACAATGATAATTAAACAAAATAGTGACTCAATATGCCACAATGAATAACTTGCCTTTTCTTCTAGTAGGAAACTTACAAGGATGCATTTTCCAACTGTTTTGGTGGAAAATCTTTGAAAAGCATGGCGACTGCAACAAGATATCTGCTGCTAGTCCTTGTCATGCTTTCTTCTGGGAATGAAAGAATGATAGGCTATAGCCAATCAGTGGAGTCCTGTGCAATGGCCAATAAAAAATAACACAGTGTCGCCACATCATGTTTGTGCTAGGACTGTGGGAATAATATCTGTCACATGATCTAAACTGCACGACATAGCATTTTATAGATTTAGGGCCAGCATGGCTTCAATGAGATCAAAGATAGTTGAAGATAGCTTCAAACAGAAAGAACATTACAAATGCCAATAACATCAACTTTTTGCACAATAAAAACAGTGACATAAGAAGCCTGTTTTCAGTGCTGTACAAACTTTACTGCAGATCAGTTGAAGACTCTAAGGTTGTACTTGTACCTAAAACCTGCCAAAATGAGCGATAGGAGAGTGCATAAGTCATCGCCAAAGAA
>LPNX010029511.1:8520-22796 GCA_001517045.1 Pseudotsuga menziesii
AGGGCTGACAAGGGAATAAACACAAGGAGAGAAAGGTGTAGGTTCACACATGTAGAGAGAGAGAGAGAGAGATATGGATGGTGTCACCATCATCTTCATCATGTTGATAATATTCATCACCATCTTCATCATCATCATCATCATCACCATCATGCTAATCATCATCGTATTCATCATCATGATCATCCCGACGTTCATCATCATGGTGTTCATCATCATCATCATCATCATCATCACCATCATCATCATCATCATCATCGTAATCATCATCATCTTCATCATCATCATCATGCTGATCATCATCATCATCATGACCCTCATCATCATCATCATCATATTCATCACCATGAAGTTCATCATCATCATCACCATCATCACCATCATCTTCATGATCATCATCATCTTCATCATCATGATAATCATCATAATCATCATCTTCTTCATCATCATCATCATGTTAATCATCATCATCATCTTTTTCTTCATGATCATCATGTTGATCATCATCGTCTTCATCATCATGATCATGATCATCATCATCATTATCATCATAATCATTATGTTCATCATCATTTTCTTCATCATCATGATCATCATGCACAAAGGCAGGGAGGGCCAGTGAGTAAGTCATAGAGGGATAGTGAGTAAGGCACATGTTTATTCATCATTGTCATCTTCATCATCATGACCCTCATCATCATCATCATCATTGTGTTCATCACCATCGTCTTCATCATCATGATCACCATCGTCATCATCATCATCATCATCATCATATTCATCATCATGATGTTCATCATCATCATCATCATCATATTCTTCTTCATCATCATCATCATCATGGCCATCATCATCATCATCATCATTATCACGATGTTCATCATCATCGTCTTCATCATCACGATGTTCATCATCATCATCGTCGGCATCGTCATCATCTTCATCTTCATCATCATCATTATCATCATCTTCATCATCATCATCGGCATCATCATCGTCTTCATCTTCATCATCATCCTTATCATCATCTTCATCATCATCATCTTCATTGTCATCATCATCATCATAATCATCACCATCATCATCATCATCATCATCATGTCGATCATCATCATCTTCATCATCATGAACATGATCATCATAATCCTCATTATCATGATGTTCATCATCACCGTCTTCATCATCATGATGTTCATTGTGATCATGATCATTATCATCATGATGTTCATTGTGATTGTGATCATCATCATCATCATCATCATCATCATTCTCAATCAATCAAACTCAAGTAAGCAATTTAATTGCATTCACTTACATACATTTAAAACTTAAATTTAAACATTTAACAATTAAATAGTAAGTTTCGTTCAACTTCTTTCTAGAAGTTAAGGCACTTCTTAACCCTCATTGGTGACTTTTCCATGCACACTTGGGATTAAACTTCTTTGAATTTAGGAGTGTTATTTTGACATGTTTTGGCCTTTATGTCCCTTGGATATGTAAAAGAAAGGGGCAAGGGACTATTAGGACATGTGAGGAAAGAAAAGGGGTGATACAGGGCTGCCACCATATCCTCTAAACATAATTGACTCGATCATGGTTGGGAATACTCTCACGATGCACTCTAGGTAGTTCATGGGTGTTCACCATTTCCATTGTTGTATAAACATGGAAACCAACCAAAATTTACATGGAAAAATGGGGAATTTGTGGACTGGACTACAATTGGTTGTAGATGAGCTTAGAGAATCAACATGTAGAAATATATTACCCATTGTTTTTGCTATTTTAAAAAATGGTTGATAAACCTAGTGATGTAGGGGCATAGACTATTTGAGTAAAGTCATTTATGTCTTTACTAGGTTAAGGGATCTTAGGGAGACCTTGATATACCAAAATCCTCTCATCATCGTGTGGTAAGACCTTTGACATACCTATTTGCCCTTAATCCGAGCACTTGGAGTGGAAACCCATTCTAATTGTCAATCTTTCATGAAAATTCCCAGAACTGCGCTTTCCCTGTTGTCCAGGAGTAGTACCTTGTTCGTACCACCTATCCCTTGGTGTCCACAAGCGGTGCCACCACTTATGGCCATTAGTCCATAAGCATTTCTTACCAGAACCGCTCTGTCATTGAAGGAGAAACGCGGTACCCTGGGTAAAAAGGGAAAAAAAGAAGTTTCTCGAGGCTTCTAGATCATGAGCCTCGTGTCCTCCCTTATCCCTATCATTGTGGGTCAGTTGAGCTAGAGATCCCTCATTCTAGGATCCTAGAGGCCACCTCATCCACTAATCTCTCAACCATCCCTACCCATTGAGCCTTATAAATACAAGCTCATATCTATGCTTGAGGAGAGAGAACTCTTAAGGTAATGTTATGTTGTTGGATTGATCACTTGGCCCAAGCCATTGGAGAGCATAGAGAGATAAAGTCGGAGCTTATGGGGATGAGAGTGCTTGGTTTCATGGAGATGCATGTCAACACTAAGGCTTGATTGGTTGTAAACTTCTCCATTTTTATATTAATACAATGCTGATTTCCATCCCACATTATTGTTGTTGTTAGATTTCACATGTATGTTGTTAGATTCCTTAGTCACTAACATGGACTAGTAGATCATATTCTGGTAGCTTTGATGTGTTTGTGTGTTTAAGCTGATTGCAAGTACATAGGGTTACTATTGAAGCATTACATTCTAGGTATCTACGACATCCAGGGAGGGTCTTCAACCTTTGTCCTTCATTTGTTCTGGATCTGAACCATTCAGACAAGTGGAACACCTTACTATCTACAGAAGGTGAAATATTCCAGCTAACAAATATGGAGACTCCACTGGGGAAGTAGAGATATGTATCAGTTGTTCTGATCTTCCTCAGTTCTCAACTCTTGTCCGAATCCGGGCTCCTCCAACTCTCTTCAAGTAGATATGCTTTCTAACTTAGTCCCTTTTGGTTTTAAACTTCCAGATCTGTTCAGATCTGAATCATTTCAACCTTTTGTGCTATGTTTTTATACTCAATCTAGCAGTTTTGACCTTGATCTAGTCTTTTTATGACTGGATCTATCGTTCTCTTTGTGTTTTGGAATTTTACAGGGAACCATGCCCATGTAGTGTACGAAGAGCGGTGCCAGCGCCTGAACTGAGTGGGAAGCACACGATGCCACCACCTGTATCCCATTGGCGAGAAGCGGTGCTGGGATAGAACCGCCCTGTCAACAACTGAGAAGCATGATGCCAGGTAGGAATCATTCCAAGGCCCTTTTTCCTCATTTTTTTTGTAAAAATTTGAGTTGTGTTGCTTTCAGTCCTGCACTATTAGGCTTGTGTGACAAAATCTGATGCTTGTGGCTTGAAATTGTATGGTTTAAGATTGGTTTTATTAGGAAATTCAAAATCTAGATTAGACCTTTTGATTGTTCATTCACTTTGGTGCTTGTTGGTTGTGTTTGCGAAATGATTTCTTGTTTCTTGAAAAGCTTAGGGTATTAGTAAGATCTCTTTTTGTTTCTGTTATATAGACTAAAAGAAGAACACTATATTAGCTTCTAGGTTTCCTTTCTTGCTTGCATAGTAAACTTCTTTTTCCTTCCTTTAAAAAATAGATTTTTTGACTGAGACTAGGTTATCATCATTGACCATGGGACATTGGTTCTCTGATTGGCTTCATAAGCTTTCAAGATATTCATGTTATTTCGTCTCTTATGCATTTACAACTATCTCAATCAAAATAAAAAATACGGTAGTTTTAAGTTAGATTTGCTTATGTTTTGAGAAAAATGAAAATAGAGTGCATTTGCATATAGTGTGCTTCTTGTTTTTATTTTAGGAAAAGAAATTCTTCCCCTTCTCATTGCTTTCAGAAAAGAGAGATCAATTTGGAAAAGTACTGCTTGTCTTTGATTTTGTGTTCAAGACTGTTGTTTGGAAGTATTTTTTAGGTTTTGAAACAAAAGAAAATGCTCTCTTTCCCTCCCATAGTAGGCATACTGAACGATAAAGTGAAATATTTGCACAAGTATACTGCATGGTTTACTTTTCTGTCAAAAAATCATGCATTCAACTAACCATCCACTTTAAAATTAACAGTAGTTATAGGTTAAAATTTATGTAGCAATTGGAGTGATAGGTTAGAGACATGTTTGGGCGTCGTTAAGCGTAGGAGCTGTCGTTAATTGTCCGCATTAAATTCCAGGACTTATGCGGTTCTTCCATGTACCGTCAGTATATCAAACGGCCTTTCACATACCCTTGAGGTATATAGAAAGGTACTTCACGTACTCGATTGTATATTAGAAGGCCCCCTTGTGTACGGTTATGCATTAGACAGCACTACTACTGATTCGAGCTCCCATGTACCTTGAGTATATCGGGAGACCCCACTAGGATACCCTATCCATCTGAGAAAAGCCCTTTGGCCGTCTTGCTTGGAGCCATACACCAAAAACAACATTTGGGGAGATTACTACGCACGTACCCTCGAGGTATATCGTGAGTGGCACCTTCTTTAAAATACTGGTGAGAGACCTGGCTTTTTGAACTCCTCCTATCATTTTAAGTGTGCTTGTTTTGACCTATAGCTTATGTAGCGAAATTTTTTGGTGTGTTTTCTAGTTTTTCAGACCCTAGGTTAGATAGGAACTGTACAAACTGGTTGAGTTAATATAGTTTAGAAGAGTATGGGGCTTGCCACCTGATTTTACTCCAGGTTCAGGAGAAAATCCAATGGAAGCTATCGATCAAGGAGCTGCTACCACCTCCAAAGTGGGAGATAATGTGGTTGCAGGAAGTGGAGTACCATATTCTTCACACTTGCCTCCCTTGGTACAACAACCTTCTCGGGGAAACACCTCGTTCCATTCTCCCATGGAAGGTCATGTTAACGATACAACGCGTCTGAATTATGTTCCCAATGCTCCATTTTGGGATACCTCTATAGGACAAGCCATTGCCTCATTTGGAACCTGTTTAAAATATTTTGAAGATGAAGAAGAACGTAAGCAATACTGTGCTGCCATTCTCCATGCACAGGAGATTAACAAGAAAATAGATGAACTATTAGGCCCGACACCATCATGTTCCACATATGTTCCTGTGGGATATCGTTCACTTGCCGATTCTATGAGACCCATTGAACCGATTATAGATCGTGCGGTAACACCACACAACCCAGGTCAAATTACCACCCCCACCACCTCTCATGTTATGTATGTTCCCAATATTCTGAGGTCTTTTGCACCTGGGGCCCAACCTTCAATCTTCTTTAGGGAAAAAAGATCATTCTTCTTTAGGGAAAGCTCCCTCTACTAGTTCTCTGGAATCCTCGTCTACTGTCCCCTTATCTATCGAGATGCCTACTCTCGACATAATTTTGCGTCCACCTAAGAGTACTCTTCGGAAAGCTGTCTTTAATCCCAAATCTTGAGCTGCTCAATTTTATAATGTGGTTGAAGACCTCACTCAGGCACCTTGCGCAATGTCTACCTTAGAAGTACTCCAAAGTTTCCGTACACAACGCAAAAACTTGTTGACAGCATTAGGATATTTAGACCCGGATAACACCAACTTGATTCATTTCAATGTTGAGAACTATAAGCCTATATTACCGCATAAACTTGCTTTTCAGATCATTATGAAAGTAGTGGGAAAGAAAGTTTTTCGAACGGTACTAGATGAAGGCGCTTCGACATCAGTTTTGTCTCTCTCTTGTTAGAAGGCTCTCAGCTCTCCCGAGCTTGTAACATCACCTACGACCCTCAAGGCTTTTGGCGGATGGGGTTTCCAACCCCATGGTCTCATATTAGCCCTAGCGATTGAGCTGGGGGGAACAACCATTTCCATTCAAGTAGAAGTGGTAGATGCCCCTTTAGATTACAACCTCCTTCTAGGAAGAAATTGGTTCTATGCCATGACTAGTGTCACCTCAACAGTATTCTGAACAATCCAATTTCTGCATCTAGGGAGAATTGTTGCTATTGATCATCTTTATTTCTGTACGCCGGATGTTACTACCTCCATGGCTAATAACATCCCCATGTTATGCCAGTCCCCTCCTCCTTACTAGTCGATTGGGGTAGGCATGTTCAAGGATTCATCCCTTATGGGGATTTTTCCATCCACTCCTCCTAGCACGGCTACCATGAGAGTCCATATGATCGCTTCATTTGATTATGAGCCTAAGGGTGAAAAATTTGTTGATTCCACACGAAGCTATGTATGACACCATTCAAACATTTTCCAATGATCACACGGATGACCTTCATCTAGAGGCTTTGGATCCTTACCATTTACTGTACTGGTTAGAGCCTTCTCTTCCTGTTCTAGATTATCTCTCTGAGACTTTTCCTTCTGATGAGTCCATTATGGAGATCATGAATACGAATGAGTCCATTTGGGAGGTTCACCATCATATATCCATGTTTCTCCCCAACACCAGTTCGGTTAGCCATGATTTTGCATCCTTGTTTCCTATTGATATTGTCAACGTACCCCAAAGTCCTATATTGTTGCAAGATACATATTCTGAAGGAAACCTTTGCAACATTACTCAGACAAATCCAATTGACATATTATCCAAGCCTGATACTATCGAGCATGTTTGTGTTGGGCAGAACTAGTCGACAAATGAATCTGAAGCATACAAGGCACTTTTTAAAGAATTTCATGATATTTTTTCCTATTCCTATGAAGAGATGTCGAGGATTGACCCATCCATTGTGGTCCATGAGATTAAAACCGATCAGGAAAAAACTAAGGCAAGTCCATCCTCGAAAGGCCACAGTTATTAAAGCTGAAATTGAGAAACTTCTCAAAGCTGGGTTTATTTATCCTATACCCCTGAGGGAATGGGTATCGAACATTGTCCCTATCAATAAAAAGTAGGGCACCATTAGAGTCTGTATCGACTTTAGGGATTTGAATAAATATTGTCCCAAGGACAACTTTCCTACCCTGCACATCGATCAGATTATCAACAACTATGCTGGAAGTGTCATCTTTTCATTTATGGACGGCTTCTATGGCTATAATCAGATTGAGATATTACCCTTCGATCAGCATAAGATGACATTCATTTTCCCATGGGGAACCTTTTCATATAAGAAGTTACCTTTTGGCTTGAAAAATGATGGAGCCACGTTCCAACGCGCGATGTCCTATGCGTTTCACGATATTAAACATATTGTTGAACCATACCTTGACAACCTCCTCGCTCATTCACAGTGATGGGAGGACCACTCTGGCCATCTTAGAGAGATATTCCTGAGATGCTGTCATTATAATATATAGCTCAATCAGCATAAATGTTTTTTTTTGCGTTGAGATGGGACGTCTGCTAGGTTTTGTGGTATCCAAAGATGGCATCCAGATTTATCTTTTGAAAATTGCCACTATTTTAGATCTACCAGCCCCAACTAATCTCCTTGAACTCCAAAGTTTGCAAGGGAAGGAAAACTTTCTATGCCATTTCGTGTGCAATTTCATAGAGAAAATGCACGGTTACATGCGTCTCCTCAAGAAGAACACTCCATTCTTCTGGGATGACCAGGCCCAACGCACCTTTGATAATCTTAAGCATGCTCTGACGCATTCACCCATGATACACCCCCCGGATTATTGAAAGGAATTTCTCTTGTATATTGCTACCTCTACTACTACCATTGCTATGGTTTTAGTGTAGGAAAATCTCCACGATCAGGAGCACGTGATTTATTATGCCAGTAAGAATCTCATGGATTCCAAAACTCGTTATTCATGTGTGCAAAAGTTAGCATTGGCCACGGTCATTGCTGTACAAAATTTCTGTCACTACATTTTGCTCTGCATTACCACCGTATTGGCAGACCAGAAACCGATGTATTACATCCTAACTCATTAGGTGCTTGGGGGCAAGTACTCCCGCTGGATAATCATACTTCAGGAGTTTGATCTGGAATTTGCCAAAGCCACATCAAAGAAATCCTTGGTCTTTGTCGAGCTTATGTGTGATCTTTCCTGTGCTTTGATGGAATATGAGCCTAGTGATTCATTTCCGGATGAATTCCTATTCCTGATTAGCACTATCGATCCTTGGTATGGAGATCTTCTTATTTATCTCCAAACATAATGATTTGAGCCGCATTTATCTAGCGATGATCACTGCCATATCCGTCACCACACGAAATACTATCTCATCTTGCATGATACCTTGTATAAACATGGGATTAAATCTATTCTCCGATGATGCCTCACCCATGAGGAGGCTAAACATGTGTTGAATGATTGCCACTCTGGAGCATGTGGCGGCCATTTATCTGGGATGGCTACAGCCCAAAAAATCCTTTGCGCTGGCTATTTCTGGCCTTCTGTCTTCAAAGACTGTCATAAGGATATTAAGAAATGCCCACCTTGTCAACACTTATATCCTAAAAAGCGCACCCATCCTGCTCCGCTACAGCCTGTCATTGCCATTGGCTCATTCGCCAAATGGGGGATTGACTTCATGCATTGTAATCCTACCTCAACTGGGGGGCATGGTTACATCATCGTAGCCATTGATTATTTCACAAAATGGGCTGAGGCCATGCCTACATATGCATAATATGGTAAGACTGCCACTCTCTTCTTGTTCAATCATATCATAGCTAGATTTGGAATTCTACAGTCCATTGTTACTGATCATGGATCCCATTTCTGTAATCAAATGATGGAGGAACTAAGTGCCAAGCTAGGTTTTCTCCATGAAAACTCTACACCATATTATCCACAAGCTAATGGTCAGGTAGAGGCCATTAACAAAGTTTTGAAAACTATGCTTTGCCGGATGGTTGGAGATCATAAATCCAACTGGCACCACGTTCTTTTCTCTGCTCTTTGGGCTTATCGGACTTCTGTGAAAACAGCCACTGGTTTCACACCATTCCAACTTATCTATGGACTTGAAGCTGTCTTACCAATTCAATGTCAAATTCCATCTTTACAACTTGGCGTCGAACTTCTCCTAAACACTTCCGCAGAGGAAGAAAGATTTTTGTACTTGAGTAACCTTGACAAGACTCAGAGAGACGTTGCTTTAGCTAATGAGGCACATAAGAAATGCGTCAAGGCGCAGTATGATAAATCTGTCCAACCTTGTGTCTTTAATGAGGGTGACCTAGTCTTGACTTATGATCAGATATATGACAAACTAGGGAAGGGTAAGTTTGAGTCCATGTGGTATGGACCTTTTGTTATTTCTAAGGTGTTAGAGAAAGGAGCTTATGAGCTCGTTGATTATGATGGAATCTCTTTGGGGCAACCTCACAATGGGTTGTACCTGAAAAGGTACTATACCTAGGTATTTCTTGGATAGTATCTTGTATATATGTATATTGATTGACTTTCAGTGTGATTTTAGTATTTTCAAGATGGCTTTGAGTTTAGTGTCCGCATCTGACTGAAGCTGCCTCCCAGGATGTTCGTGATCTAGTAGTATTGATGGACTTGAAACTTGTGGTTTGTCATTTAAATTAGAAACCCCTTGCTCCTTCGCCGCTTCTGGAGAGTACGTTTGCTAGAAAGGTCATTTACAACCATCACTTATAGGCATATCCCTAGGGAACATAATGTAGTTGCTGACTCATTAGCTAATTACATCCTAGATTGGCATATTTCCCATTCATGACATCAAAATCAAACATGGTACATTGTAAATAAACATTCAAAGACACATAAAACTCATAGAAAACGCATTTGCCATTTGAAACATATAAACACCGTGTAAAATTCTGTATATATATATATGAAAAAGTTTACAAAAATAGGTTCCAAAACCTCATCTGAAGCACGCAGGCTTTCAGGAAAAATCATCATACAAAATCCTGAAGCTGTCAGCTTTCAGTACATATCTCATACACTAGTGGTGCTCATGATAGCACATCACTGCTCGAGCTACCCTACGTAGCAGCCTACTGAATCGACCCAGTACTCCCATTGTCAATCTCTGATATCTCATCAAGAGGTCATCAATGTCAGCATCTAGGATATCCAAGGTCAACCTCTCCAGGTTTTCCTCTAGCTCCCCGGTGATATCATCACCCCGTGGTACAAAGCGGGCTCTAGCTTTCCTCTCCAATGGAGAATCTCCTCCAGGTCACGCTGCTCCAACGTCTGCATGAGAATATACAGGTCTCGTCACTTAAAATAAAAAATATAAAACATCAAAAAACATAAAAACATTTCATCTATTTTAGGGTTTCTTACTTCTTACAGATGTCACCCCACTGTCTGCTAGCTGGTAGTGGTAGGTCAAGATCTCTGGTGAATTCTGTGCCTGCGTAAGAATAATCCTCAACCATGAGGATCTGATCTTGGAGCCATCTGAAGAATGGATCACTGAACTTCACCCTTCCCCTACCTGCTCCTATACGAGCCATGACCTGGACCCACCTCAACATATGGGGGTCCCGTGCTCTTAGACTCTAGAAGACCACCTGAGGTCTCATCTGTGGTACCCGCTCGAAGAAGAAGCAGGCTAAAATGGAGCCAAAGCCAAACTGCTTTAGCTCTCCCTACCGACACTTACTTAGCTGATCTTTGAATATTGGAAGCATGGCTTCCGCCCAGTTGAATACCGTGGCTGCCATGGCTTCTATGGCATACAACATATGTTCCCTAGAAGACTAATTTACACCCTAACTACTAGTCACCCTATGCACAGTAAATAGGATGGTCCATAGGGGCCCATCCGTCACTGCTCTGATGGAGATTTTCTTCCCCGTTGTGCTCTTCCCTAGAGCACACTGACGATCTATAAGCTCTCAAGTGGTGATATCCCCTCCATGGGAACCTATCAGTGAGATGGAGGCACCCCATCTCGAGAGACTAGTCAAGAAGTAGATTTCCTCTACTTCCAGTGTAAGAAGTAACCGCTCATGTGACACCTCAAAATACTGCTACTCTGGATTCCAGATCCGTAGTATGTGTTCCAGTAACCGCTCATGTGACACCATTCTTGGGGTCCGGAAGAACTTCAGGAGCCCATAGTCCCATAATGCGGCAATACAAACTGCATTTATCTCAGCGAAAGCATCATCATCGCCATGTGTTATTTCTTTCCATATCACCATGTTTTGAGCAACCAAGACCTGCCAAAAATAATCATAGTATGCATTAGAATCATTCCTAATCATTAAAAATCAAAAGAATGACTTATTATTGCTCGTGCTGTTAGTTTAAAGTCTCCATGGCTAGCACCGCCTGTGCACCGTTGGAGATAGGCGGTGGCACCGCCTGTCAACCATGTTGTAGGTGCGGTTCTTGGGTGGTACCACGTATCGCGCAAGGGGTAGGTGCGTGCCCGCTTTTAAGGTTTCAGGGCTCTCCATATGAGCCCAAAACCCCACCAAACTCAAAATAAACACTATGAAATGAAAGAATAGGGTGTTAGCTTTTACATGCAACTGACGGTGCTAAAAACAGATGGTGGAAAATCCCGATATCAGTTGTTGAAGATCTGTCTAAGAAAGTGCTCCAAATGCTCTCCACTATGGGTAAATAGTGAAATGATTTTGATTTTTTACTATTTACATCACTTATATAGGCATTTTTGGGTCTGACATACTATAGTATTGATATAAAATCACATTTTAGTCAAAGTTTATCTGTCGTAATCCCTTAATGCTAATTGTAAATGCATTTAACACTTGTTTCTGAGTCGATTGCAGGATAAGAGAACCATAGTAAGAAGCTTTGGAAGTTTGTTTATGGATTTTCGCACTTTCATAAAACGAAAAAGGTCGATGAGCGTTCATTACGACACTTTGGTCATTCTCTTTAAACCTAGTATCAAAGGTCTGAGTCCATTTCAGTTTCTTTCCAGGCTTGTAAAAAATTGACATTGTGTAAAGAAGCGGCAAGGAGTCTTCTTTTCACCTCTTTTTTAGGCTCCTTAAACACGAAAAGATTGTTGAGTTCGTTTTCGATTCTTTCCAGGCTCGTAAAAAATGACATTGTCTAAAGAAACCTCATGGAGTTCTCTTTAAACTCTTTTCCAGCTCCTTAAATACGAAAAGATTGTCGAGTGATCTTGTCTTCTTCATGCTCATTAAAATGTTTGAAGAGTCGTCAGTCTGACGGTAGGTTATCTCTTTTTCAGTTTAGATAGGAATATTTACGAAAAAGGAACACTCCAGCCAATCATGACTGGAAGAGTTCTCTAAGGTATGATTTTACACTTTTTCGGGCCTTAGAGACTAAATCATACGAAAAAGGACCCCTTTGGAGTCTTCTTCCATATTCGTTCATACTCTCTAAACATGAACGATACCGAGTTTTCTTTCAATGGACTTGTTAAATTAAACATTGAGAGACTCGTTTTGGGAATGAACCCCTCCTCTCTCAGGTTCGTAAAACATATGAGTCTGGACTTGTCTTCTGACAAGCTATATCGAGTGTTTGTTACCCTCTTTGAACTCGTAAAACCGAAAAGAGGCACTCATCGATCATGATGGGGGAAATGGGAAGGGAATAATTTTGTAAATAATGGTAGTTGTTTGTCATTACCTTTGAACATGGAACTTATCTAGACATCATGTCAGTCAATTGGGTATTCATTTGATCTCCACGACGATCCACTTTCATGAGTCATGTCACTCCTTTGAGTCTTTCAAAAGAATGCATTGTCCACTGTCACATTGTGTGTCTGTCCTGTCCAGTCATGCTGCCAAGTCTTTTTGTCATGCCACCCAATGTTCAAAGGGGATTATAAGAATTTTTACCTCTATAGTCTACACAGTCTTTGTGTCAGTATCTTTGAGTCAGTCTTCTGGTTACTACATTCACATCATTCCAGAACTATGTTTCGAGTTTCATGTCATCGATGTGGGACCCATCATGGCCCTCCTTCAACAAGACTTTTCCCGTCGACATCAGCTCATCATCTAGGAAATAGTCTTAGAAACAATATTTGGTACCTTGATATCTGTATGCCTTAATGACAGATTCTCTCGCTCTCGACATAGGTTCGACATCAGGACATCAGGACATAGGTTAGAATGGGTGTTCGACATCAGGACATTTATTCACACCTAGTATATTGTACTAGGGTACCTTGGGAATCATTGAAATTAATGGTGATCTCCCTCGCGCTTGTTAACGGTTCATATCATTGGCCGGTAATCAAGTGGTTTCTACCATGTTCAACTTTAGATCATTGTAATCACATGGATAGAATCGTACTTTGTGGAATACGAGATGAATACCGTGGGTATTTGTTTAAAGCTTTCATTGCTTTCCCCAGGTTGTGATGGAGTTTTGTATATCTAGCATGGATCCACATTTGTATGGTCATGGCTATCCTCAAATTTGCGTCTGTATGACATAGATCTACATTTGTATGTCTGGTAGCTATGTCCAAGTTTGAGTCCTCTATCACATGGATCTACACTATATTCTAGTAGCCATGCTTGTTTATTCCTCTCATGGATCTGCCTTGTATTGGTCTATAGCCATGAGTTGGTTACTTGTGTCTATGAGTCAAGATACTAATGTACTACAGATGCATACTTGACAACATGCTCCGATCGAGCCGGCATTTTCACCTCGTAGCAACGACTTGTTCTCTCAAAGCTCCCGTTTATCATATTCCTCTAAGATTCATGCTTTGGGGGGCATCCTGTTATACCAAAATCTTGTCATCATCATGTGATAAGACCTTTGACATACCTATTTTCCCTTAATCCCAACATTTGGAGTGGAAACCCATGCTAATTGTCAATATTTCATGAAAATTCCTAGCACCGCGCTTTCCCTGTTATCCAAGAGCGGTACCTTATTCGCACTACCTATCCCTTGTTGTCCACAAGTGGTTCCACTGCTTATGGCCCTTAGTCCATAAGCGTTTCTTACCAGAACCGCTCTGTCATTGAAGGAGAAACGTGGTACCCTGGGTAACAAGGGAAAAAGAGAAGTTTCTCGAGGCTTCTAGATCATGAACCTCATGTCCTCCCTTATCCCTATCATTATGGGTTAGTTGAGCTCGAGATCTCTCATTCTAGGATCTTAGAGGCCACCTCATCCACTAATCTCTCAACCATCCCTACCCATTGAGCCTTCTAACTACAAGCTCATATCTATGGTTGAGGAGGGAGAACTCTTAAGGTATTGTTATGCTATTGGATTGATCACTTGGCCCAAGCCATTGGAGAGCATAGAGAGTTAAAATCGGAGCTTATGGGGATGAGAGTGCTTGGTTTCATGGAGATGCATGTCAACACTAAGGCTTGATTGGTTGTAAACTTCTCCATTTTTATATTAATACAA